>JAXRKP010001309.1:0-37500 GCA_037039925.1 Doris montereyensis | reverse complement strand
AGAGAGAGAGAGAGAGAGAGAGAGAGAGAGAGAGAGAGAGAGAGAGAGAGAGAAGGAGAGGAAATGTAAATCCTCAAATTGTGTAATTATTTTCTGTATCTACTTTTACTTATATTATTATGATATTTTTGCCTGTTCATTTCACCATCTATTATAATGTTGGCAACTACTAGAAATATTACGAATGCTAGTACTACTTCTGCGACTACTATGTTCACCACTATTATTATGATTAACTTTTGTTGTTGTCATTGCTATCTTTGTTGTTTTTTTGTTTGTTTTTGTTTTTTGTTTTTTACCATCGTCATTATTATCACCCTTAGTTCGCTTTGTTATGTGGATTGTGAAGTGTAAAATGATTTATGTGAACCTAACATGAATTGCCTGAAAAGGACAATAAAGATTTATATTATTATTCACCTGTGTGTCTGTGCGTGAGAATGAGAGAGAGAGAGAGAGAGAGAGAGAGAGAGAGAGAGAGAGAGAGAGAGAGAGAGAGAGAGAGAGAGAGAGAGGGAGGAGGGAGAGAGAGAGAGAGGGAGGGAGGGAGGGAGGAGAGAGAGAGAGATAGAGATAGAGAGATAGAGAGAGAGAGGGAGAGAGAGGGGAGGGAGGAGAGAGAGAGAGAGAGAGCGAGGGAGGGAGGGAGGGAGAGAGGGAGGGGAGAGGGAGAGGGGGAGAGAGAGAGAGAGAGGGAGAGGGAGAGGGGGAGGGGGAGGGGGAGGGAGAGGGAGGAGAGGGGGAGGGGAGAGATGGGAGAGGAGGAGAGAGGAGAGGAGGAGAGGGAGAGAGAGAGGAGAGAGAGGAGAGAGAGAGAGAGAGAGAGAGAGAGAGAGAGAGAGAGAGAGAGAGAGAGAGAGAGAGAGAGAGAGAGAGAGAGAGAGAGAGAGAGAGAGAGAGAGAGAGAGAGAGAGCGAGCCTCTATAGGGCGTACCACCTAATACATTTTTGGTAAAACTTAAGGGTTCGAGCCATGAATGAAAATGAAGTTTCCGTGATTTCAGTAAGTAAGGACATTGCGACCCATAACGTCGGGGCTTAAGCCACCTTACTATATGGATGCTCAAGCCGGGGCTTATCCCAACTTCTCCTGGACAGGCTGCTACTGCTAGTCACACGCATGTCTTCTCAAGCTAGTGATTGTATCTATTTGCACCTGTTTCAAGGGGGGGAAAGTGTGTGTTTGTACCTTCCCAAGGAACTCAACATTGGAACTAGCTTTGCTGATTCGATTCGAACTCGGACTTCGTGATCCTAAGTCTGGCATATAATTGACATTGATTCCCTCAAACCAATCAGGACCGTAAAGGGAAATTACTCACACAAAATCACATACGCCGATTTTTTGCGCAAGTCGATCGTTTAGTCAAGATCCCTTGAACTTGAATGAACATCGACTTACTGGCATTCCCTGTATTGAAGCAAATTACTCGCCATTGCTTTCAATGAATCCATCACCAGCCCTTCTGAAGGTTTACAAATCAGCTACAACTGTCGCTCTGTTTAACTCTGCCAAGAAGCAATGTAGACCAAAAGTATTTGTTTAATTTCATTTAAAAACTGTGAGAGGACACTTCGGTAAAAGCTGATATAATTATAGTGAAGACTCCTACTGCTAGTCATATAACTTTCTCCTTCAGTTTATACTGTAAGTAATCTTTGGACATTGGAGGCGTGGCTGAATCAAGAATTATGACTTATAGAAGTATATATGCTTTATTACATATTGGTGCTTTGAGTCTTATCTGAATTAGACTCTAGATTGTTAGTCATTCATTTTGATTTTGTATCCTTGGTATGTGCTATTTACTTCTAAAACTGAAATCCAGAGAAAAATCTAGAAATTTATATTTAAATTGATACAAAGATTAGTGATAGCCAGGTGTGGGAATGAGAGAATAACCTATTCTGCGCGCACGGCCTCTATCACTTTATCAAATACATCGGTCAGTTTTACTGTCCCTCGTTTCACCTCCCATTGTCCCTCATTTTGACTTTTCAAACTTGGCAACCCTGCACTAGGGACGCTATGAGCTTAAAATAAACGATGTTTTCATTGGCTGTTACTTCACTATACTTGAACATTTACTTTTCATGGCGAGGCGATGGGTTCCGACGCAGAGGTCGCGGTTCGATCCCCGTGGTGGGCAGGATATTTTTCTGTCTATTCCTTGTGTTTGTCTGTCTTTGTTCCTATGGGGCTTTCATATTATCTTGTGTCATTACGCTCACTTTATGTAGGGCCGTGGCTCTTCCCGGTCAAACGAGGTACGCCCTATATATAGGGCCGTGGCTCTTCCCAGTCCCAGTCAAACGAGGTACGCCCTAGTAAAATCAAAGTAGGGAGCGATGACTAGCTTCACCTCGAAACGAGGTACGCCCGAGGCGTGCTTACTAACAGGCCAGTCACCCGAAATTAGGTCAACAATGTTTTGGTCCCATCGCGAAGCCGCATGGCGTGGTTGGCGAGTGAGCCGCGGCTCAAACTAGACCTAATCAACTGTGTTGCGAGCGATTAAAAACCTAAATTAATATTACATACTGTATAGATCTAGATCTAGATTATGTATTAGATTTAGAAAATTTAGATTTCCTAATCGTAGGTCTATATTATTATATTATTACTATCTAGAATATATAAGATCTAGATCTACCACATCGACGTTTCATGAAACAAATTAGAAAACTCATGCACGTAAAATAGGAAAAGAAACTAGAATTGATGAACATAGATTTAGATCTAGATCTAGGTTCTAAAGTTTTAGATCTAGATCTATACGAGAATAAACCTTCCTGCAACAACAGTAACAACTAGACAGTTACAGAGATGAGTTGACAGGAGAAGTAGGCCTAGAGTTAGAAACAGTGCTTATCAAGGATTGGAGTGTTCATTACAAAGCTTCAAAAACAAAAACATTTAACAGACGTGTAGTATGTTGTGATACTAGTAATACTAGTAATAAAAGTAGTACATGTAGTAGTAAAACAAATAAAGGGACATAAAAATAAGAAAATACCCAACGATTTATTGACATGTACAAAACAGACAGTGGCAGTTTCGGGTTTTGTTATAATCATTATAATGTCAATAAATCGTTGGGTATTTTCTTATTTTTGTGTCCCTTTTATTTGTCTCTCACTCTCATACCCAACAGTGACTTGACTCTTTATCACTTACATGTAGTAGTAGTTGTAGTACCGTAGTAGTAGTTGTAGCAGCAGCAGCAGTTAAGTGGTAGTAGTAGTAGGAGGAGGAGGAGCAATACTTGTAGTAGGTGTAGTACATAAAGTATAATGGTTGTTGTTGGTGGTGGTGTTTTTGTTGCTGCTTTTGTTACTGTTGGTGGTTGTGATGAGAATGTTTTGGTGTTGTTTTTTGTAACGGGTACTCACCAGGGCGACTCGTGGTTGCGGATCTCCAGAAGAAAAAACTCCAGCTGCTGTAATTTTTCAGAATGCCAATTGATGCGTATGTTTTTAACTAAATGAACTGTGTCATACAAGAGAAATAAAGGCCGCGTGGAGTCAGTTGGTAATACTGCTCTCCAAGGAGAAGGATGAGATTTGAACATTTTAAAAAAGGATTGATTTACGCGGTTATTATCATTTACAATGCCAATAACTGTAGCGCCACATTTCTCACAAAAAAAATAACATCACAAACTTGATTGAATTGAAACAAAGAAGTAAGAGTGTGACATGGCAAAATTTTTGCGCGAAACGTTTGACCACCAAAAAGCACTTTACCATCACACAAAGTAATGTTGTTGCAATTTTATTAGGATTATCAACCGCGTAACCAAAAACAGAACCACCTCTATATGGCACTGAAGCTTTCACATAAATTTCATCAATGATTAAAATAGTTCCTATTTCTTTCATCCATACTGGAAAAAACTGATAAAAACATGTTGTCATCACTAGTGTTCTTGGCATTGGAGGTAATCTTCTTAAAGGTACTTATTGATGGAAGCTGTAATGATTCCTCAGTTGAAGATACAAACTTCTTGATTGGTTCAACCACGTAAAGGCAAGAAGAAGATTTAACTGTGAGTGTAAACATGATTGTTTTTGGGGGCATTTAATAATGAAATGTTGCGGTTGATGAAGTTAACTTTGTCGTTTTCACAATCATGAGCAGTTGAAACAAGCCTAACAATTTCATCAAATTGACTCCACGTCTGCACTGTTTGAGGAAATTATGGTAAACACGAAGAACATTTTTATAGGCTTCGAATCGCAAAGTAAAATGTTCACAATCCTCATCAATGGAAAAATAAACACAGAAGTTAGGCACTGGCCCAGTCCGACCTTCACTGAAAAACACATAAGTGTTAGTATAAGAAGTAACAAAGCCTTTTTGGCAAGCCGCTCTTGAAACAATTTGTCAAAATTGTCTGCACAATGAATCACGTCTCAGAAATTCAGTTATTTCATCAATGTCAACAGTTCTGGATTCCACAGTTGATTTCTTTGTACCCCGTGGAGTCGTGCTGCTCACTGGAGTGGGCGTGCACGAGGGCGGAATGTTGAGAAAAACTGTTGGTGGAATTGCAGGTACTTCAAACCGACTTCCAGGAGGCCGAAGTATGGGGACATCAACTGGCCAGTGAATTGTACATACTCCCATGTTACCAGTGATATTTTCAATGGCAAGTTTATTGGGAAGGCAAGCTAACCATTCACAGCATTTTTCATTGTCATTTGGAAAACCGTAAATGGCAAATTTCTCTTTGGATTGGTTAGTTCTGTAACCGGTAGTGCAACCTACTACACAACACTTCCTACCTATTTTAATAGGAGCAACAGCCTATTAAAGTCTAATCTGGATTAACTCTAGATAACTGGGAATAAAGAAAAGAGCGATTTCATGATTTGACTTGAAATTAAATGATGCTTGCAGCTACTGCTAGATCTAGATCTACTTCACTCTAAATCTGATACTTTTAATTAATTTGATTTTGTGAATCACATAAAAAAAACTAAATACTAGGCCTACATACTGTATCGATCTAATCTAGATTCTAGATCTAGAGATCTAGATTAGATATAGATCCAGATAAGGTCTCGTACGTAAAAATAAATTACACTGTTCACTGTCAAAGTCTAGATTCTAGATAAACCCTAGAATTCTATAAGAGCTAAAGCTTTGAATTAGAGCAGAATGTAGATCTAGATCTTGATCTAATCCAGAAAAATAACACAACAAACTTCAAATCACAGCACAGCACATGATTGAAGCAAATAGAAAATCCGTCGTGAAATACGCAGAGAAAACAAGAAAATTAGAAATATCCAACTCTAGTATCTTCTATCATCACTTTCGACTTCGAATTGGGTGTCCGGAAGTAGTATTTAACTACTAGAACGATACTCGGAAAGCAGTATTGATATTCATCGCCTGCACGTAAAAACCACTATAACCGAGAGAGGCAGAAGGTATCGAATATTTTTTTATGTATCGTCTTGTTGACATCACTCCCATGCACAGTCTGTCGCTTCACGTCTTGTCAGCCACGTGTAAATCCAGACGAGACCATAGGACCAAAACATTCGTTGACCTAATTTCGGGTGACTGGCCTATAGTAAGCACGCCTCGGTACGCCCTATATTATATATAGGGCCGTGGCTCTTCCAGGTCCAATGGTGGCATGCCCTCTATATAGGGCCGTGGCCTTTAGTTAAAATCAAAGTTTGAACAATTTAACTCTAACTCAAAATCATGAGCGATGACAGTAATATTATATAGATTCATATATTCAATAACTGAGCACATGGCATTATATTGCACTTATTGTAAAGAAGAAGTAGGCTAGGAAATCCCTCCGGTCAACTATCTTTTGAGGAAGTGACGTAATGTTAACCCCAATGACCCAAAGCCATGAGCTTCTTTGAAGCAAATGACGAACAACAACATCGAGTTTCGGATTCCCAATGTTTTTGATAATGTCTCCTCTTTACACTGTAAGTCCTAGAACTTAGAGAGTTATTTCATTCCAAAACTGACATTGCACGTTCGAAGTGGGCACATGAGGAAAGGAGACTACCGACGACGTGAGGGAGAGAAGGAAAGTCTATGGCGGAGGGCGTACGTGACGATGTGAATGTCTGCCGCTTATGCGGGGCATTCGAAAATCTCTCATTGTGTGGTGGATGTCGAAAAACCTGGTACTGTAGTAAGGAGCATCAAAAAGAGGACTGGAAGGAGCACAAGCGAACGTGCAAAAAATCATATGGCCGTTGCGACGAAAAACAGGCTAAAACACAACCATCTCAATGTAGATCTAGACCCAGTGCTACCAACGGTAACAATCCTGATTCTACGAAAACCCATTTGTTGACACACCAGACAACCCATTTGTTGACACACCAGCAGATCCATCGTGAAGTCAGTATGCCAAATGAGGAGTCTCAAAATTCAGATACGGAAGTTCAAAACATCGAAACAACAAATCTTTTGAATGATTCAGTCACCAGAACACTGTCACTGTCACCTAAGGCAGATCTGCCTTCAAATGTTTGTTTATCCAACTCTAATCACTCAGGACTTGAGTTTGATGAGGCACATGTTGACTGTGATTCTAGATCTAATAATATTGACAAACCATTTGGTGAATGCGAGAGAACGCAGGTCCTGAAATCTACAGAGTTAGCTGCACAAGCTACCAGGCCTAAATCAAGCAAGAAGAAAAATATAAATCACTTGAGACAGACAGGTCTCTGGTACTTTCTGGAGAGACACCTTTGCAAGAACGGTATTATTTAAATCAAGCAACACACAAGATAAATCTTCCCCTTCTGTTCAGGGAGCAGGTATTTCCACAAAATTAGCAACATCAGCAATGGGACAAGGAGACAGTGAAACTCTACGACCTGTGCAGACTCGTGAACAGTATTTACAAATTTTGCAGTCTCGTTTTAAAGAAGTTGCCAAATACGTTGTTCAATGCCTCTCAGTATATGGTATTTACGTGCTTGATAAATTTCTTGGGGATGCCACAGGTCAGGAAATTTTGAGTGAGGTTTTGCAGTTGGATCGCACAGGTGTAATGAAGCAGGGTCAGCTTGTGCATGGACCAACATCTTCAAGGAACAAACATATTCGAGGTGACATGATTACCTGGGTGGATGGCACAGAGCCACATTGTGAAAATATTCATTTTCTCATTTCATGTATGGATGCAGTTTTATTGCAGTGCACAAGTAAACTCAAAACTTGCAAAGTCAATGAAAGAACAAAGGTAAGTTAAGATCTAAATTTTAGTTATTTGTCAATGAACATTTTTAACAAATACAAGGTGTTTTTTTATTAAATAATCCGATTAAACATTGAAATAAATCTAATTTCAAAACGTTCATGCAGAAATTTCTGTTTTTTTGCATAAACATGTGTGTAATTTACATAAGTTTCATATATAGATATCTAAATCTAGATAATTTTCATAGCTGCCAACCAGTACGTAAATAATGTATTAAGTACGCTGTTTGTGCTTTGAGTCTGTAAGTCTGTATTTACCTTTGAAATGAGGGTTATTTGTATTTTTTGTGTAAAATACCGTAAGTCATGGCAGAATCTCGGATGAAAGTCCAGAAACACCATTTCAGAGTTCACAAAACTACCGGTGCACTTCACCAGACATACCAACGATCGATGTAGTTTTCGTTATTTACCGTAAAGGGGTTAATTAAGGTTAAATTATCAATATTTTCTGCAATGTTATGGGGTGCCATGCAAAGAAAGAATTAATTTGCACTGCCAAAGTCTGTTTTTGATTTGATTAGTTTGGCAGTTATGCATGTGTACAAGCGTTTTGATGATTTAATTATGACATAATTATTGAAAGTGGGTAAATTGAAGGTGCATGATTGTTAATGAATGCACATTGTCCGAAGCAAAAATGTAAGTAAAGGTAGGGTTGTGGTCACATGAATACAAATCACCAACAATTATCAGGAGGAAAGACAGAACAGAATTTAGTTACAAACACAACTAACTAACAAACCTCCCAGCAGAACCACTATATGTCACTGAACAAACTTAGTTTCGACAGGGAATGTGAATGAAGAGATGGCGAGGGGAAAAAAGTCTGTGTATCAGAACTAAACGAAGGTTGTTGATGCTTATCGAGGATGACTGTTCTTTTGTGGAGGTATGAATGACATTTTTTAAAAGAGTTACATTTAACTACCATAAAGACATTGTTGCTAAATTGCTTAACTCAACATATGTCATTGTAATGTCTTGAAAGAAAATTGAAGACACTTGTCGAAAAAATTGTGCACCATAGTGAATATCAACAATTTTATATATATGACGTCATTTAATTAAATGGTCAGTTGGCATACACACTACACAAACGTGCCACATAAAACTTTAATGAATTTCCCATGTGTATGAAAAAAACACCAAATTTTTGTGTGAAGTGGTTTTGGGGCCATTTCAATTTCTTATCAGCTCATTATAAAAAGACACAATATATATACATTTGCATTCGATATTATTTAGATTCAAATTTATATATATATATATATATATATATATATATATATATATATATATATATATATATATATATATATATATATATATATATATATTATATGTGGTGCGAAGGTTTTTTTTATCAAATTCAACTTTCTCTTTTGTTTTTGATTGTCTTTACACTTTTAAAATTCTAGATCTGGACTACATGTAGCTAGATTCTCTATTATGTCACATTAACTTCACAGTGCACTATTATTATTTTTCCGAATTGCAGTGCATTTTCATTGTTGGTAAGAACATCTTCACCACATCATTTTTTAATTAACAATGTCTTTATAAGTGTAAATTCTTCCACTTGACAACCCCTAGACTGTAGTCAAGATGCAACTCTACCGATAAATATCTGACCCTACATATTCCAAGAAAAGGAATGGGAAGCATCTCTTAGGGCTCAAGGGGCCAGAAGTTTTCTTCTGTGTCTGTTGCATGATCCTACGCATGGTAGGGTTCTCAACAATAACAGCAAACCGAACCTTGGTGTTCAATAGTTTTCCCAGCACCCATTTTTGGGTTCTAGATCGCCTTAGACACTTAGAGTAAGTAAGCCGCAGGCATCCCCATCATTGCTAGCTATAGGTCTGAGTGAGCATTATACGGGTCATTAATTATCATGATTAGCTCTGTCAGGGCTCAAAACAACCCACACCCATGTAAGAGACATAATACGTATAAAATTTTGATTCTTCCATGGGTGTAAGATTTTAAAAACTTTTTAATCAATGCTTTTGCTTGCTTTATTTATATTCTTCTTACGTTTAGTTCTGGACTTTAATCCCATGCCTAATAATTGCGCCAAGTGTGTTTTTATATATCTCAGTTGAAACATATGTTTTAGAATATAAAGACATTCTAGACTACTTGTATTGCTTAGATACTTTTGTCTAATGTCAAAAATTATTTTATCATCAATTGTGACATGTGAAAATGTAATTTTGTCTTATGTTATAATAAAGAATTTTGAATGACATTCTACATTGTACTGATATTTTAACATGCATGCATGAGATAAGGACTCATAAAGATAATGGTTTGAGAAGCAGCTGAGGGCATTTTCAGCCATGGTTTGAAGCTTTAAAAATAATTCCTTTTTCTATCTTTCTTCACGTTTTTTACATATAAATATATATATATATGTCTTTTTCTCTATAGGCAATGGTAGCTTGCTACCCTGGAGATGGGACGGGTTACCTACGACATGTAGACAATCCAAATGGAGATGGCCGCTGTATCACTTGTATTTACTATCTAAATAAGGATTGGGATGTCAGAGTAAGTAATATTGTGTATATCATTGTATATTTTAGTCTCTTCTTCGTCATGTATCTTTCTCTCTCTCTCTCTCTCTCCCTCCCTTCCCTATCTCTCTTTCTCCAACCTTCGTTTCTTGTATCCTCTCTCAATAAGAAGGCCTTTTTAGTTCAAAATGGGACAAATCAGTTTATTGAATTATTGGGAGCAGTTCATTCCCTTCACAGTGATACCATAAAAGTAGCTCAGTTGTATCAATTCTTTGAATTTATTTATATGCAATTTTTTAGACGCGATACAGGCCCAACTTTCAAAACACCTGTTGGATTTAAATAAAAGTCAGAAATTTTGTATAAAATATTGCAAGTTAATACTCATTTTAATCATCGCAATGTACTCTGTCGAAAAAATCTACTTTTAACGAATTGACCTGAATATTGCCGTAGGTCGCCCTGAAAATATATGACCTTTTCGCCGCACCTGTTATCAAAAGGTTCTATCCGACATGAGTTCTGAGTGAAACACTTTACGTTGAGGAAATGCGGCGATGCGAAAGTGTTACCACGGCCAACCTCAGGAATACCTGAAACGAGCTAAACACCCTTGTAGTTTTACATTTTGATTCATAGTCATAAAATGTAATTTCGTCTTTTGTGAAGTCTGTTTTCAATTCCCAAATTTCCCTAACAAATTCTTAAATGTTTCAACCTTGCTACAAGTTCAAATTTATTCTTCTTTTCTCGGTTCCTATTTCTTTCAACGCGTTCGTTGGACAGGAGAATATCTTTATCCAGAACTAGAATCTAATATAAATAGATCTAGACACAGGGAGATACATCATTATATTTTTTTAGAAGAGTGATATAAAAACCTAAATTATTAATTAGATTCTATGGGAACACAAGATAGTCGGATTTGGACAATCTATTCTAGATTTCTTAAGTTCGAAAAGGTGAAAATGCAAGCACTGCTGGCAGTGGCAAGAATAAGTCGTGAAATAACACGCATAGGATGTCGAAGATGCCATAGCAACTAGTTTCCCACAATTTTATTATGTACATTTCAATAAATCTAGTCGTATATGTTGATTCACATGTTAAGATAAATAACATTTAAATGTTTAAGTCAGCGTGTACGTCTTCTGCTGTCACTATGCAATGAATAGCACTAGTAAATAAACAACAGCCACGCAAAAGAGCTACTACCGATCTGGGAAAGCACGCAATGCATCATGTGACAGATTGGCAGGAGGCGCTAAACGCCCAATTCAGTGTGTACAATTATCGATACCGGCACCAACACAAACGTAAACACAAACACTTTTGTGAACGACGAATCATCTCCTCGATGTTTTCTGTTGTCGGGCGATATTTTCATTACAACCGATTCCTATGCCGGTGAGAACTTTACATGCCACTGCCAGTATACCATGTCGGAAGACGTTGTATCATTGCAAGAAATGAGAATATAATATAAATATAACGTGTCTTTCACACATACTATTTGAAATAGGAAACACACGCTATCGTTTCACTTCCAATGCATTTGACTAATTAGCCGTAATTCAACATCTGCATACCGGTACCTTTAGATCTACGCTTTGACGAAGTTAAGACAAGTGAGAGAAAGAGAAGAGAGAGAGAGAGAGAGAGAGAGAGAGAGGAGAGAGAGAGAGAGAGAGAGAGAGAGAGAGAGAGAGAGAGAGAGAGAGAGAGAGAGAGAGAGAGAGAGAGAGAGAGAGAGAGAGAGAGAGAGAGAGAGAGAGAGTGAGAGGAGGGAGGGAGAGAGAGAGAAAGAGTGTGTGTGTGTGTTTGTGAGACAGACATACAGCGAGAGAGAGAGAGAGAGAGAGAGAGAGAGAGAGAGAGAGAGAGAGAGAGAGAGAGAGAGAGAGAGAGAGAGAGAGAGAGAGAGAGAGAGAGAGAGAGAGAGAGAGAGGCCGACAACTAGTACTAATACTACTAAACTAACAGGCCTACTATTAGTATTACCGCATGTACTAGGCGAAATATGAAAATAAGTGACAACTCCACTAATAAAGACTTAACAAACACGTGGCGTTTCGGGTATAACCCTTCGTCACACAACAAACGAGAAAATATCTAGAATCTAGATCTAAGTACCTCCTCAGGCATTACACCGCATGTACTAGATCTAATTAATGTTATTGATTTCTTTCAAGGTCGCGTGTTAGTATTATTTCAGTGCTAGTATTATTTTAGCGTTTTTCTCAGATACTTGAGTTAGGGCTTGAATTAAGGAAGTGAAGCTACTTTGATTTAGGAGTATCTAATATTATCTGAAACTTTAGTCAACCTGTGGGCCGTTGGTGGGTGTTAGTTGTAGGTTCTTCTACCTTCCTTATTCTTATTTTTCTTTTAGTTTATTGTTTCCTCCATGGTAGTGTGGGGAAGGGCGTTCAGAGTAAGGGATTGTGTGGATAGATGTCTCCATTCTCACCTATAAATGTAGATCTAAGCCGATATCGACATCGAGTATGAATTTGACCCACTTTCTTTTACGCCGTTAAATCGTAAAATTACCTTTCATACAAGTCAATCATTGTAGTCAAGGTCCTGTAGTGTGAGCATCGACTTACCGGCTTTCCTTGTAGTAGAGTATTATGAACTTGGAAAACTAGATCTATGTCTTACTTATAGTCGTCATGAAGAAAATTGATAGGTTGGCTGAACAGAGGATAACAAAAAAAGATGTTTTGAATTATTATTTTTGTGTGGGATAGGAATGGTTTTGTACAGTTTAGATTACAGATAATAAAAATGCTAAAAGCTTGGTTTCATACAGTTGAGACTGCCCTTTGATCTCCAAAAGGTTAGCAGATCTGGTATCAGGGGCTTTCAAATTAAGAAGACAATACACTCTTCTTTAATCATGTAAATGATTTAAATATTCTCATTGTCACACAGTTAAGTATGTATTTATGCTTTTATTAAATTTAAAACAACATATAGAGTATTTAACGTTTTTGTTTTCATACACGATACCCTGAATAAGATGAAAATAGCAGGAAAAGTTTCAAATACGATTTACTGAAAATATTATCTTTTGCTCATTATTTTCTATTATTTTTTACATTCTTAACATATTCCATGAAATTTGGTATTGTTGGTTGAAAACACAAAAATGATCGGATGCTTATTTTCCATAGTATTGTAGTTTTGTGACATTTGAATTTTTTGTATACTATAAATTGAGTTACTTTTATTTTTTAAAATCATAAAATTTACAAAATTAAACTAAAATTCAATCTGATCAAATTTAGATATTGTATCAAAAATGCGTGCGTTGTCAAAAAAATGTGGAAGCTTATTGAATTTGTTGTGCTTTTTGGGTCAAAATCCAAGATGGCTATCGTTTCCATAGCAATCGGAAGCGTCAGACAAAACAAACCCCTAGATATTTCGACTCAGCATACCATGTCCATTACATCTGCAATTTAGTCAAATTGATAGAGAACAAAGGGGACAATATTACTGATTGAAGGAGAAGAAAATAAATTAAAAAAACCCAAAAGATTCAGCCAGATTGGTAATGATACCCATGCCAATGAGATTACGGATCTCTTTGTTGTTCATGTACGTATGAGGTAGGGCCTCAGTTGTCCGAGGATGTAGATTTCCCACACACATGCATGTGTTGACACACATTATTTTTGAAAAGGTAAGATCCTAGTATTTGTTCTCTATGAGAGATAAACTCAAAGCTTTGAGGCCGCATACATATTTAGTTCCCCATGAGGATCTCCGTTAAACTTTAAAAGAGGGTCTTTGTTAGCAACATTCAACTTACTTTATCAAAGAGGGGACTCGGTAGTCCAGAGGCAAGGTGTCAGCCTCTCAACCGAAAGGTAGTGGGTTCGAGCCCCGCCGACGGTTGAATAATTTTTTTTCCCGAGCAAAATAAAAGCTGCAACTGCCATTGTGTGTTCTAAGAGTGTTTGGGTTGGGGTTTTTGTTCTTAATAATCGTCATTAAAATTAAATTACATCATTTCTTCATAGGTTCACGGTGGCCTGCTGCGGATATACCCAGAAGGATCTGATCAGGTGGCCAATATTGAACCTAAATTTGACCGGTTGCTCTTCTTTTGGTCAGATCGTGAAACCCCATGAAGTAGAGCAAGCTTTGAAGCAGCGGTGAGCATACATCATCTCCATTTATTTTGACTCTTTCTGTCTAGAATTGAATTTCTTTCCATGCTGCCATGGCTGCTTGTATAATGCTACTTCTTTGTTAAATTTGAGTGTTAAAATTTTCTTATTTAGATGTAGCCTTCTTTTACAAAAAACAAACAAAAAAACAAACTCTCCAGGGCTATACTCTAGAAACTCACTAAAGCAACTTCAAAAAGACTTTTGAGCTTGACCTACTACTACCACAAAATTTCATTCATTGATAACAGTAACCCGGACAGTGGACAGGTAAGCACTTGTACAGGGATAAGGCGGTCCCGCCCTCCACGAGTCTCCTGCTGCCTTGCAGGCGGATCTTGATTGACCAAAGGCTAAGGGAGTTAACCCTGACAGAAAGTAACAATCTGCTGCCTTGCATGCTGGTTTTGAGCAACCAAAGGCGAAAGGAGTTAACCCTGACAGAAAATAACAAGGCCCGGTAGAGGGCCTCAAGGTGGCAGCCCCACCATCTACCTAGGTACAGTGGGCCAATACCCTGCTTATCCAAAACCAAACCGATCCAAAGTAATACGTATAATGATTAATGAGATACTGGCTTGAACTTTCGAAGATGACTCTGGAAAAGAACACGGACTGTGATTTTTGGAACATGGAATGTTTGGACAATAAATGGAAAAGAGTTAGAATTAGCTGAAGAAATGGGAAAATTCAAAGTAGACATTTTGGCTATTACAGAAACAAAGAAAAAAAGACAAGAAATAGAAAATGTAGGACCAAACCATACTTTAATCTTCTCAGGAGTAGATGTCAAAGATAGAGCTAAAGCAGGAGTAGGCCTCCTACTGCATAAAAGGCAAGACAAGCTACTAGAAAGCTGGAAATTTATAAATCCATGGCTATTAGAGGCAAATATTAAACCAAAAAGGACGAGAAATTAAATTAATAAAAGCTTATGGACCAAACGAAGATGCCACCAAAGAAAAAAAAGATATCTTCGAAAACAATTTACAAATAGCTGCAGAGAATCTCAAAACCAAACAGGAACTAATGGTTTTAGGAAATTTAAACGCTAGAGTAGGCAACAATGTAGAAACATCAGGAGGAGTAATAGGTAAAGAAGGAGAGACAACTTCTCCAAATGGAGAAAGACGAATATATTTTGCCTTAAGAATAACATGAAATTAGCTAACACCTTTATTTCTCATAAAGATATCCACAAATATACAAGAGTAAATGAAGACAGATGTGAAAAGTCAATGATAGACTACATAATAGTTAGCAGCTCCTTTTTTACAGTACAATGGATGCAAGAGTAAACAGAGGAGCAGATCTGAAGGATAGCACAATAGAAGAAAAGTTGCAAATGTATATAGAAACACTCCTCAGTTGTACTGAAGAGGTCTGTGGAAGGAAACAAATTCAAAGGAGATAGGAAAAGAACAGCATGGTGGAATGAAAATGTCAAGACTAAGATCAAAGAAAAAGAAGGATGCTTGAAAGAAATATTTGCAAACAAAGAGACCAGAGGAAAGGATAGATTACGTGAGTAAAAGAACTATTGCCAAAGAGGAAGTTAGGAAAGCAAAACAGGAACAGTGGGAAGAGTTCGACAAAAGACTTCAAGAAAGCTATCAAAGAAATCAAAAGCTGTTCTGGGGAGCAAATGAAGAGCAAGAGAGAGACCAAAGCATGCCCAATACGACAAATTATGCCCAATACGACAAATTAAGAATGCCAAAGCAGAACAGAAAGGGAGACAGCGAAATCATGTCATGAAACATGGAGAAAGTATTTTCAACAATTACATAATCCCTCAGAACATATGAAACAAAGGAGCAGATCAATTAGTAAGAGTAACAAGTAATCCAGATGAGACAGCTGAAGGTGTGGATATCTCAATGGAAGAACTCCAAAACAGCTATAAGAAAAGTGAAATTATGAAAGGGCCCAGGAGCAGATCAATCAAGTTTATCCAGAAATGATTAAATACCAAGGAGAGAGGCAGACAAACTACTTTATGCAATATGTTAAAAAGCATGGAAGTCAAAACAGGTGCCAGACGACTGAAAGAAGGGAACGGTAGTACCAATACACAAGAAAGGGTCAAGTATGGAATGCTCAAACTATAGAGGGATATCACTACTTAGCGTACCAGGAAAAGACATCCTCAGAAATGAAGAAATTGAATGTAGTAATGTGGAAGCTCAAACCAGTAATGTATCAATGCTTTCATTTGCTGATGATTTAGTTCTGTTTGGAAAATCAGAAAGGGATCTCCAGTCAAATATCAACATGATGAATAATGAATTAAATAAAAGAGGAATGAGAGTAAATGCAAAGAAAACCAAAACAATGCTAGTAACTAGGAAGCTAAAAAGCACAAAATCTTCAATTGGGCAGGGAGAATTTAGAACAACTTCAAAGCTACAATTATCTAGGAGTAATGATTAACTCAGAGGAAAACTAAGAGAAGAAATCAGCCAGAGAATCCAAAAGGCAAGTGCAATATATAACCATCTAGGAAAGGCATTTGTAGGTAAATAAGAATTGTCAACGAAAACCAAAATGGCAGTATACAACACGGTTTATTGCCCTACTCTCTTCTATGGCAGTGAAACCTGGACCTTAGACAGTAGGGAATACAGTAGAGTGCATGCCTTGAAATGAAATATCTCAAGAAGAGTAGTAAGGAAAACTAAAAGAGACAAAATCAGAAACACAACAATAAGAGATCAAACCAAAGCAAATAGCATAAAAACTGAGATAGAAATAAATGAACTGAAATGGTTTGGGCATGTTAACAGAATGAATGACAATAAAATAGCTAAATCAGTATACAGTGCTAAAACTCAAGGTAAAAGACCAAAAGGCAGACCTTGGAGAAAGTGGGAAGAAGATATAAAAAGAGCATTAACGCAAACAAATTTAACTTTCAGGAAGGAAACAGAAAATGTCAGGACAGGGCAACCTGGAAAATATCATCTCGGGCATCTAAACCTATACACTGGAAGATAGAATGGAGCTGATAAAGAAAGAAAGAAGGATAACATTGATAATCACATGTAAGCATTGTTTTAACCAACAACCAAATTGTAAATTATATCAAATGAGACCTATTGATCCATTCATCTTGTGGCCAGATGAATTAGTTATGTAATTCAATAGGTGTAATTAACATCATATTTATCAAGATTATCTTACATAAGAAAAGATAACATCAACACATTTGAACTAAGTGATGTGACCTGCTGTGTGTGCATATGTTACAACTGACAAATCAATTGTTTGATAATATTAAAAAAATTGTGTGATAACAACTATTGACTGTTATTATTACATGATCTTATTAGGGTTGTTAAATTCTATGATTAGCATCTCTGTGAAAAAGTTTGATTACATCAACAGAACAACTGATACTCTGTTTCTTTAAGAAAATTACTGATTACTGGCACAGAAGATGAAAGCAGTTCATTGCTTTATCCCCCATGTAAATGTTATTAAAAAAAGGCATGAAAATATTACAAGACCAGTCGATCCCTTGAACAAAGAATACAAAAGATCACAAAGATCCCAATGCCTCATGTACAAAGGATCGAGAACAGAAAGATATAAGAATTCATTTGTTCCTTACTCTCCATTTAAAAAACTTCAATGAGTTTTTTGTTTAAATTATGCTATTTTTACGTTCAGTTTTAAGATCTTCTTTATCGATTTTACTGAATTTACTAAACATTTATTTCTTGTATGGGTACATATAATAATGCGCATTTGTATAAGAAATATATTAAGGAATTACACATATTTAGAAAGGCTATTTAGACATTTATTTATATTATGCATGGAAGTTGTCTAAACGACTTTTGTATTTGTGATAACAATTTACAAAGATTTTAAAACATATATAGTTATATTTATATAACATAATCATTATGAATTTATATTGTCCATAAAGCACCAGTTTTGTAATGTAATGATTTTAGTCGTGAAATTGAGAGAATGAAAATGGACAGAAATGATGATATTGTATTGTAATTTATTCATTTTGATTTGAAGCAATGACCAGAGCAAATTTCCTTTTGGACAAATATAGACATATTATTTTATCTTATTATTATTATTATTATTATTATTATTATTATTATTATTATTATTATTATTATTATTATTATTATTATTATTATTATTATTATTATGTGACTGTACTAATTGTTATAAATAGACCTTATGCTGTATGGTAACATTGATTTAAGGAGTTTTGAGAAAGTCTTTTCCTCCTTAGTTTTCTCTTCTTTCTATATTCCCCATAGGTTTTAAGCAGTAAACATGTAATGACAGACATAGATTATGTCATCACTCATATACACTCCTTGTAGACTATTCATTTGATATGAAGAACATTCGACAAACAGTCCGCCACCACCTGATGAACACGAAAAACAATAAAATAGAATAAAACAAATATTGACATGCAAAGATGTATCTTGTCTCTTGAAAAGCGTATAATCTGACTGTAAGCAAACCCATTTGGCTAGGTCCAAGGGGATACAAGCATACTGCAAGCAAGTCATTGGACTAGGTCCAAGGGGGTATAAGGATGTGACACGCTCCTCTCTTTCAGATGCCACTGTGCTTAACTTTGTCTTGAGTGTATTTTATCAAACAACAGAAGAAGAAAAAATAATAACGAATTCCCGTCCGACAGACATACAATGTGAAGGCATTACCTTTAGGACTGTGTTGTCTGACATATTTTATATTCAGTGACGACACCATTTGGCAGAAATCCGCTTTTTTTTAGCATTTAGAGGAAGTTGCAATCTTTTTCAACGTTCAAAGGATATTTCCTCACCCCCCCCCCCTACCCCCACCCCCAACCCCAACCGCGGAACTCAGGTTGGCCGGGAGACATCGGTAAAAGTGCGAAACCAAAATATACCGACGATTCAGTTTTTCCCCTCCACCATTAAAGATAATTAATTAACTTTTTAGCAATATTTGACGGTGTTTCGCAATTCAGTGTATACGATTATCAATACGCGTACCGATGTAAACACAAACATGTTTGTGAACGAAGAATCATCTTCTCGATAATTTTTGTTGTCGGGTGATATTTTGGTTAAGCACCGATATTAATCATCTGATAACTTTGCAAACCATGTCGGCGGATGTATCATCATCGCAGGAAACATGAATTTATATATACATCGAACATGTCTTTCACACATACTATTTGAAACATAAAACACGTACCATTATTACCACTTCATTTCCAATGCATCGTTCTCACCAGCCGTAATTCAACATCTGCACAGCTTTAGATCCTGTGCTTTCACGACGTTATGACAACTTAGCAACTTACATAAATTCCACTCTTGGTCAGTTGGTGGAGATGAGATTTTAAAGCACAGTTAGATGTGTGCTTTTACGAAGTTATGACAACTTAGCAACTTGCATAAATTTCACTCTTGGTGGAATTGAGATTTTAAAACACAGTTAGATGTGTGTTTTTACGAAGTTATGACAACTTAGCATCTTGCATAAATTTCACTCTTGGTGGAGACGAGATTTTAAAACACAGTTAGATTTGTGCTTTCACGAAGTTATGACAACTTGGCAACTTGCATAAATTTCACTCTTGGTGGAGATGAGATTTTAAAGCACAGTCAGATCTACTGACGGTCCGATGAAAGCCAATTATTTTTTTTACATGTAGTGTAATTGCAACCTTGGCATAGGAGAGAGATGTTACATGTCGAACCACTAACTAGTAGTCTAGTATGCCTACTACATGAGAATTGATTTTTTTTTCAAGGTCGCGTGTTAGTATTATTTTAGCGTTATTCTCACATACCATGATACTCTTACTAGAAAGTTTTGGAATTGGAATTGGAGTTAGTATGATTTGCGCTTATAAATCTAATATTATCTGAGACTCAAGTCCAATTGTGGAGGTTTGATGGATGTTAGTGGACGGTTCTACATCTTTTCTTTCCTTCTTACTCTTATTTTTTTTTCGTTTTGCTGTTTCCTCTAAAGTAAGATCACCGCATAATGATGGACGGGGGGGGGGGGGGGGTGCATTAAACAAACTTGAAACAAATCCAACTCACATCGACTCCCTCCATTAAACAAGACCATAAAGGGTGATGACTCACAAAGCACATAAAGTCAATTTATATATATATATGTTTTTTCTAAGTCGATCGTTTACTTTTAATTTAAGGTAAGGTTCCGTGAGCATAAACTTAACCGTATGAACTTGTCAAACTAGTTCTAGATTTAGGTTTTAATCGTGATGACGAATATGAATGGATTGGATGATCAGTAGATTTAGATTTGTTATATATTATTTATTCTTTATGTCGATTTTTTTAGTAGTGGGATGAGAATGGTTTCGTACAGTTGAGATTACAGATCAGATATGGATATGCAACTTTTGTCTCATACGGTTGAGATTACCCTTTGATCTCCAAAAGGTTAGCAGATCGGGTATGGATAATTTCAAATTAAACAGACAGTGCACTAGTCTTTAATCATGTAAATAATTAAGATTTCTTCATTGTCACACATGTATGTCCATAACATTTATATTGATTTAATTTAAGACAACACAATACGGTATTCAAAGTTTTTATTTCCATACATGATATCCTGGGTGAGAGGGCCTCGCGTGGTACGGGTGGTCTTGGGTGGTTTATCACGACACCGGTAATTTCCCTCATTTGTGTGTGTGACTTTTCTCTGTTATCATCACTGATATATTGTATACAGTGGAGCTCACCTACAACGGGATCTCGGTTACAACGAAACTTTTAAAATTGCTTGATTTAATCTGTATATAAGTTGTTTTTTTAAACTGTATGCTTAGAGCGGCAGCCACCGATGCCCTACACGTCTACAATGGGACGGTGTGCCGAAAGAATTGCACTTACACACTTTGTCTGTAAGTAGCGTCGGTGGCCGAGTGGTTAGGCTGCCGGACTGGGGATCACGAGGTCCTGAGTTCGAATCCTGGCAACGCCAGGCCTGACGTTGTGTTCCTTGGAAAAGACACTTAACACGCTTTTCCCCCACTTGACCCAGGTGCAAAATGGGTACAAACACTAGCTTGGGTGTAAAAACATGCGTCAGACTAGCATTGTCACCTGTTCCGCTTCACGCTATAGAAACCGGGATAAGCTCCGGCTCTATAGGTCGCAATGGCATTGAAGGAACTTTTTTTTACATTGTCTGTCACGGGAAAAAATATTGTAATCGACGTGAAAAGCTCTTAACATTAAAAAACACAACATGTAATGATAAGAGGGAAGAGTTTGCTTGGTGTTTTCCTGTGACACCCCCCCCCCCCCCCCCCCTTAGGCTAGCCATACACACTGCATACTACATGTATACGTCGTATAGGCTACAATATTGTTTTTATCGTGCCTTTACAACGCAGGGCCCATTACATGCCATGCTGTTTTTTTTGTTGCTAACCAGCTTGCATCATTTAGGCCTAGTGTCTACGATACATACTTACTGTGGCATGGCAATGCTATGGTTATGATGTTCGATCACACTAGCAAATACCTGTGACTGTATGGGTGTGTGTGTGTGTGTGTGAGTGTGTGTGTGTGTGTGTGTGTGATATGAGGATGAGGGAGACAGGAACGGCTTCGGTATCTCGGATCTCGGAATGTGCACCTGCGACTGCTGCCAGTACCGATGTCTTTGAATGGTGGATACTATTTTTATGTCTAGCGTTGTACCTAATGTAGTTGTCTACACGTTGACAACCGGGCCTGGGCTACAACAGGATCCCCCACACCCCCACACCCCCACACCCCCATCCCTCTCCAAGACCTGGCAGTCCCGTTATGTACATTTTGCATGCATTTTCAATTTTAAGAACCCTAAATTAAACACATTGTTTGACAGGCAGCCGTGTTTGGAACCTGGCAAATACTTTTTTTTATTTTTTATTGATGTTACTATTTGATCCGTTACATTTGTGCTCATGGCAGACATACCACTTCACATACATACATCTGTAACTTTATATTGTCGGCCCATTTGAAATTCATTGTAGGAGAAGAACATATATTTAAATGGATTTCCATCTATTTACATGGCAATGCCACTTTTATTTCGCACAGATATGCAATCACGGTTTGGTATTATGATGCAGATGAGAGAGCTCAAGCCTTAAAGAAGTTTAAAGGTGAGCACACTTGCTACTTTAAACAGTCATGTTTACAAATTAAATTCTGTGCATTCTAAAAATTTCTTGTCCTTGTACAACAAAATTCTCAGCATTTAATAAGATTAATTGTTTGAAAAGAAAATGAAATAATTGAAAATTGATCTAGGTCTACTTGTAGTATGTTTTCCTTTAATACTATTTCTTTTAGTTTCCTAATGCTAATGAATGCAAGATACGTTTTTAAAAATTTAGTGATTAATGAAACAATGTTTTCTCAAAGGTTAGATTATCTTTATGTCTGTCTTCCCTAAAATAGTTCATTGATATCTGCAAATCTATGAGACTTGGTATTCTTGGTGGCCTGTCAGAAACCTTATCTGTACAAAGTCGATTCGCCTATTGCTGTTTTTAAGTCAGTCTAAAACTTCTGTTTACTCCTTTTCTATTGTTTCCTTGGTCTTTCATTGCACCTTTACCAATTCTTTCCTTTGACGCGCTTATACTTAAAATTGAATTGGATTTAAATTGAGATATTGTATGTTGTTTCCTTAACACAATTTTCTTCCTTCACTTTGATTATAAAACATATTAAAATGACAAATCTCTCTTCTAGGTTCATACAGCCTGATCCAAAGAGCCATACAGTACCATTGCTGAGCTAGCAGGGACTGAGTTACTTCTAATGATGGATTCCAGTTTATTTCTGTGATAATTTGATGTGGTGGTCGTGCTTGTGGTCTTCATCTCTCTGTGGCTGAATCATGTATGTGTGTGATACTATACATAGAATAGTTTCCTTAGTATT
Source organism: Doris montereyensis (assembly GCA_037039925.1). NCBI lineage: Eukaryota > Metazoa > Mollusca > Gastropoda > Nudibranchia > Dorididae > Doris > Doris montereyensis. Next base: position 14,567 of record JAXRKP010001309.1, on the reverse strand, counting down.
TAAATTCATGAATGTTTTAGTCACAGCAAGTGAGCCCTGGGTAACTGCGAACAGTTAAGCCTTTAAAAATCAGACTGAGACAGACAGTGACAGCATAATTTATGTGACAAAGTGCAGCAGATATATCATCTCATTAAGTCTGCAGGGCCATTGAACATTCAAACCAAACTGGGTGGCATTTAATGTAGAACCGTAGATCCGAGATCCGTCTTATTTTGATTAAGGAAACTAAGAAGGAAATACACAATTTGAAGTATGTTATTCTGGCTTTGTGTATGTAATTTGTTCATACATTTTCATGGGGAAAAGGCCAAGAAGAACAGTGAAAGATACTAAAATGTTTGCTCATGATGGGAATATTCAGATTTAAAGCAGGCCAGGCATCAGTAAAATGGTATTTGGAGCAAAATTGAGAATCTCCTTTTCATGGCAACATCAGCAGTTTATTTTCCTACCCTGAGTACCTATACCTCATAAAGTATATTTTTTGTGCTCTAAGCAGAGTGACAAAGTTGTGAAATGAAAACCATATGAAAAATTAAGCATTATCTTAACTGAATCAGTTTCCAAATAGCCTTTGACTTAAATGAGCAAAGAAAGGAAATCAGAAAGATTTGTGATATGATCATTAGATTCGTGTTTCATAGAATTCTTTCTGATCATTAATGTTTTACATAGTTTTAAAGTCAATTATTAATTGAAATGCCAATTTATTATACTTTTGTTAATGCTGCTGTTCTTGTTCTTTTACTACATGTTTTTGAAAATTGAAATGTTGGGTTTTGAAATGGAGTAGCAACAGTTTATCTCTTTTAGAGTGGTGATCTAGTTTTAGATTGTTTAAATCATTCTTTGTACATAATTTTAAAGTTTGTTTGTATGATTGTGAGAGGAAAGATCCATGCAATATGGTAAAAGCTTATAATGAAGATACCTACTGATAATCACCTTTTCCTTCAAGGCAGTGAAAGTGAAAGGAAATGTTAATTTTAGATGCACGATATTGAAAGTATTTGTGTACATAATTGACTTAATGTAATGGAATCATTTGTTTGATAAAAGATAAAGACAATCATTAATCTGAACTGACAAAAGAATATCTCTGATTAATTATGTGTATGTATGTTTTTAAGCTTGTAAGTTTATAAGCGTGCTATGGCATTTTGATGCTATAAGTATGAAATAATTATATGCACTAATGAAGGAATAAAATGGAAAGGTGTGTTTGCATTGCAATTGTAATCCTGGTATTGTTATCAGTCACTTCTCTTGCCCGCCCATTATCTTGTCTTTTTTAACCCTTGATCTGTCAAAGAAGTAATTAGCATTGAGGTTGTGCTCACCTGAATAAGGTCTATTGATCACTTTGATTACTTTATTTTAACATAACATGAATGAAAAAATTTTCCATTAATATTCCTAAATGGGGAAAATCTATCATCTTCATTTGTCCATGTATTTTATGTAAAACAGTCGCATGACTATTTCTTTTTCCTCCTTCGCCAAGTGCACCTTTATCCATACAATCACAATTCTGTCATCCAGCCTGAACACTAGTAGGTCGTATGTATGCCAATATATGTATGTACATATTGTATTTTTATAAAAGAAGGGGAAAAAAGAAATTCTGATCACCATTTATTTGGTTGTGTAATCTCACTTAATGTGTGTCTAGTCTGTCTTGATTTAAAGGTGTGTGTACATTTCCAAGGTGATAAGAAACCAGGTCTCAAATTATTATTCTCCCTCAAGGTGGTGTTTTTGTGGGTACTTCAGCATAGTGATGTGTTTTTCTCTATAGTTTTGTTGCTTAACAAGAAATGATGATTGTGCCATATTACATAAAGTAATACATGTATATGGAATAGGTGAAAAATATCACAAGACGAGTTCAAAATGATTGAAACATTTATTGGGGGTGAGAAAGAGAAGAAATGTAAAGGAAATGCAGGTAAACAGCACATGTGTACAAGACAATTTGAATAGTATGGACTCATACATGTATGATTGTGTAATGAGAAAAAATACACGAAAATTCAGTCATTGAATAACTAAAGACATTTATTTATTTTATATATTTTGCATATGATGTATCATGTCCCTAAACATGTTTTCTCTTCTCAAAATTGAAGAGTAAAGGCTTAAAAAATTGCATACCGGTACTTTCCTTCATTAAAAAATATTTGTTTTGCCCTTATCTCTCATCAGAGAAGTGTACAAATGAAGATGTAAAATAACAGATGAGAAATTTTATTTTTGTGATCCATGACCCACAGGGTGTTAACTAACATTGTACTTGTGTTCAATATATACATGTGTACAATTTGATTATGTGCACACATACATTAACATTAATACCATTAATGTTTTAGCTCAACATGCTGAAAGAGAATCACTGACGAAAAAGTCTCCTTTCCTTTTTGCAAGTTTGTTTCATACGACCATTTTTACCGTACATTTTTAAGCCATCAGATCTTGCTAAAAAAATAATCAGATTGAAGGTACATTGTAAAACATATACAGTATACACCCACCACATTCAACAGTAATATTTCATCGAAAGTTCATCAAGCATTACTCAATTAACATTGTCTTCATTTGTACGCTTAGACCATGTTTCAAATAATACTTGTCATTTCCTGCCTAACATTTCTTTCATCAATGAAGTCTAGGATTATACCAATAGCGCTGTGAGCGTACAATTCCGTTTACTTTCCATCTTTCCAGCTTGCATACTGCGTTTGTACAAATAGTTTTACACCGGCCCCTACACACACACACACACACACACACACACTCACACACACAGACACACACACACATACATACCACAAGCTGTCTGATAATATAAATATTATGTTATGGTACATCCACATCTTTATATGCTATAGTGTGATATAGAATAGAATGTGGAACATGTACCATTACTACCATTGTAAACCATTTTCGACAACACAACTACGTGTTACCAACTCAATACCGATTTAACAACAATGACAACACATAAAATGTAGAATAGTATTAGTACAACACTTTGGTGCTACGAGAAGGCTACTGCTGCTCCCACTTCTACTACCACTTCTACTTCCACTACTGCTACAACTACTACTACTACTACTACTTCTACTACTACTACTACTACTACTACTGCTGCTGCTGCTGCTGCTGCTGCTGCTGCTGCTGCTGCTGCTGCTGCTGCTGCTGCTACTACTACTACTTCTTCTACTACTTCTACTTCTACTACTACTACTACCTACTACTACTACTACTACTACTACTACTACTACTACTACTACTACTACTACTACTACTACTACTACTACTACTACTACTACTACTTCTATTACTACCCTGTCAACTTAATAATACCAAATACCACACTGATGCCGCATAACCCAGTCTACCTCTAGGCATTGTCTATTCCGTCAAGTCTCTGTGTATCTGTATGATTATCATGCGTAGCTCAATCGCTCCATTCCACGCCAACTCATCACCATTGCATCATATCTCATATTCTCATTCTGTGAATGAAACTGATGAATGTAAGATGACATTTGTTTTACGTTTCTTGACCTGTGTCCCACTTATCAAAATCTAATTTATTCCAGTTTGAAATCGCAGCGTGTATTATTATGGCTTTTTAATGGTATATTTTATCTCATGCTCTTCTCGTCCCTCTTCCATTCCTCACACCCTCCTCCGATATCCCTAATCTGATACTGATACCACCATACATCGAATAAACAATGCCAGAAAAATGAACGACGGAGTAAATTGTCTGACAGCGTTTTTTCTTCTTTTCGTAATACATGTGTCGTGTATTTTATAACCGATTGTGTATCGTCTTGCGTTTCAATTCATTTCCTATGAATGCACAATTGGTTTTGTTTTTGTGTTGTCTTGTGTGGATTGTTTTTTTGTATTGTTGTTATTTGTTTGTAGTTTGTTTGAATGTTATTGGGGTAGGGGTGGGCGGTTAGCGGATGCTAATCATGATTGATAGGACGTCCTGCTTTTGTCCTGTCATTCTTTTGATACGTTTTTCTATCTTGCGGTTTCCTTTCAATTCACTCTGATATTACTTCTTATGGTGGACAAAGAAGATCTAAAAGAAAAGGAATGGGGATGGGGTTTATAAAAATTGTTCTTGTGAATTTGTATTAATTTGTATTGTTTGTTTGTTTTGTTCTTAATTCTGTGGGTGGTTGGCGGGCGCTTTTGATAGGCCTGACTTCATTCCTTCCACTCTTTCATGCCTTTCATCTTGTTTCCAAGTAACGCCTTTCTTCAAGGCCATTACGGCCCATAGAGCCGGAGCGTATCCCAATTTCTATAGAGAAGCAGAACAGGCGATACTAATCTCCTCCTTGACTACTAGACGCTAGTCTGACGCAGGATTTCACTTCAAGGTATTGCTGCTTTTAGTTTACCCAGTTGCACCTGTGTCGAGGGGAAAAATTGTGCCTAAAGTTTCTTCCCAAGGAACACAACGCCGGACGTGGCTTTGTCAGGATTCGAATCCGGACCTCATGATCCCAATTCCGACAGCCTACGTCACTAATTCATCCCAAGGTCACCGTATATTTTTATGGTTGACGAGGGAAGTCTGATTAAACAAAATCTTAATTTCATTTGGTTATGAATGATAATGTAGAACGCTTTGTGTGATTAAATAATAATAATAATAGTAATACAAAAGAGCCACAGTGGAGTGAAGTCAAAGGAGAAAAACGACAATAAGTGACAACTCCACCAATAAGACAGAACAAACAGGTGATATATACTGTTTTAATGCAAATAGATCTAGATCTCGGGTTTTCTTCTGACACCACACTGCGTGATGCTTTAATTAGTGTTTAGCTCTAGATCTAGATTCAGATATTTATCGTTTGTTGTCTGACGAAGGGTTATACCCGAAACGTCACGTGTTTGTTCTGTCTTTATTGGTGGAGTTATCACTTATTGTCGATTTTCACCTTGTGTGATTAAATAAGTAGGTAGTTAGCCGACGATGTTTGCAGATCTTATTCTTATTTCTTTCCTTTCACTCTTTCGTTTACATTCTCAACATGCTACTTCCTCAACTAACGTGCTGGCTTCAGACGCCCCGGTTCCACATTGCGAATTTACTCTCGACTTGCACTTGCATAATAAGTGGTTGGAATTTATATAAATCTCTACTCGACACAGGAGTGACATTGGCACCGATCTACCCCCTCCCCCCTGCTCTTTCTCTCTCTCTCTCTCTCTCTCTCTCTCTCTCTCTCTCCCTCTCTCTCTCCCCCTCTCCCTCCTCCCCTCTCTCTTCTCTCTCTCTTTCTCCCCCTCTCTCTCTCTCTCTCTCTCTCTCTCTCTCTCTCTCCTTTCTCGCTCTCTCTCTCTCTCTCTCTCTCTCTCTCTCCCTCTCTCTCTCTCTCTCTTCTCTCTCTCTCTCTCTCTCTCTCTCTCTCTCTCTCTCTCTCTCTCTCTCTCTCTCTCTCTCTCTCTCTCTCTCTCTCTCTCTCTCTCTCTCTCTCTCTCTCTCTCTCCGCTTTCATGATAAATTCTTGACGTAATGGATTTTAGTGCAGCAGTAAAACTAAAACCACTCCCGTTTTTTCGCTCACCGAAACCATTCGACGTCACGATATCTTATAGATCTAGATCTAGAATCTAGCTCAGGGGGAAAGTCGCATCTTTTTCACAATTTTGGGTAGAAAACTTTGCCTGAATATTATTTTTGACGTCATATTGTGAACGGTGTGACAAGTGACACACATTACAAATGGGTGTGTAGGATTCCAAGTTTTTGGGTTCATTTCAAAAGACGTTAGGGGACTCGGTAGTCCAGTGGCAAGGTGTCGACCTCTTAACCAAAAGGTAATGGTTTCCTGAGCCCCGCCAACGGTTGAAATATTTTCTCAATTTTTTTCGAGCAAAATGTACCCCTCCTGGTCCAGGTAGATGAATCGATACGTAACGGGAGAAGGATGATAAAAAAGAGGTGCAGTGTGCAGATCACAACACTCAGCAAGTTAAAATATCTTGGTGTTTCTTACAGGGCTGCCCGAGCAAACTTAAAAATCTTACAAAAACCCAAAGACCACTGTAGATGTAGGTAGATAAAATCAAACCCCAAGTTGTTTTTGGGTTAATATTCCTTATTTTTAGAGCTACAAAAGTCAACTCACACAGTGTTAAAAAAAAAATTAATTGTATTGGTCACAAGTGGGACTCAAATTAAATACAATCTCCCAAAACTACAAGTGGAAATCGGGGGAAGGATGGAGGGAGGGCCACTGCGTTTGCAGCTTTAATTCATCCAGGGATCACCAATCACCGCATATGGTGGACGCGGGAAATCAATGAAACAAACCAGGTGAAATAAGGACGCACATCACGACAGTGTACACTGCTATGGATTTATCATACATGATTTATCCACACATTTGTTTTAGTAGGCCTACCGCTAAGTACGAGGTCGGTTTGATGGACTGTTGGCTGGTCCTACTGGTAATGGTAAGTTTCCTGCTGCTGTTTCCTCTGAATTCGCCCTCAGATTAGGTCTTTACAACAATAGGAGTAGTTCGATAAACTTGGAGAAACCGTATATTTATTTTTAGACGCATTTGTACATTGCGTGGCGACGTGATATACTTGTCTTGATTAACCTAAGATAATAAATTGTCATGTCATTGAACTTTAATCTCGATATCGTTCTATCGGTCTAAATAGATCTAAGATCTACATAGATCTACCATTCTAGAGCTAGAGAGACATATTCAAGATGTGCTTTGAATACAATTAGGTAAAAAAGCTGGCCAAGAACGTTCGATGGCAAAATTATATTTGATTAATCAAGGAAATGACCGTTACTGTTGCTACTCAATGCAGTTACCCCACACAAACGCATCTAAAAACGGATCTCCGGTTCTCCAAGTTATCGGATAGCTTCCCAGCACTGGCCTACGAAGCCAAAGGTCATGGGTAAAAAATCCCGACTGTGCAGGCTTGAAATTCAAGTTTTTTCAGTTTTCTTCTGCTTCCTTATCCTGTGATAGTGATAGGCAGGCTAAAATCAGTGTTTAGTTCTGTTGGAAACGAACGATAACCCCAGGAGGTCATATTTATGTGCCTTTGTGCATGTAAAAGAACCATCGGCGGTTGGAAATCAAAGAGCTGCATGCCATTCCGGCCGCCACCCTGGCAATAATTGAATTCAACCAAAAAAGGCCTGTTAAAAAATATCCATACAGCTTCTGACTAATTGACCAGTTCATTACTCTGACTAAGTGTAGAAGAGGTAAAGATCAGAGGGAAATGAAGTGTGGCTGGGCGTCCATACATTCCTCAGAATAAAAATTAACACAGGCATAGTGATGACAGCAACTGTTACATGATCCCCAATAAATTGGATGTAAAAGGCCATATCGAACTACTGTACTCATATTTATGGAGTGTCAAGTGTCATGTGATGGACGGGGTGAATTTCAAGTAAACAGACAGGGCCGATTTGTCCATGTTGAAATAAATGGTCGTGCAATAACTGAGGTATGTGTCCCTTCCTACAGACACACCAACACACACACACACACAATTATATATATATATATATATATATATATATATATATATATATACATACATATATATATATATATATATATATATATATATATATATATATATATATATATATATATATATATATATATATATATATATATATATATATATATATATATATATATATATATATATATTCTTTCATTCATTATCAGCTCCCATTTTGCCTTCCGGTGTATGGGTTTAGATGCCCGAAATGATCTTTCTCAAGGCTGCCCTGTCCTGACATTTTCTGTTTCCTTCCGTGTAAGTTAAATTTCTTTGCGTTAATGATTCCATGTTCCAAAAATCACAGTCCCTGTTCTTTGCCAGTGTCGTTTTCGAATGTTCAAACCGAGTATATCATTATATGTACTTCTTTGAATCAGTTTGGTTTTGTATAAGCAGGGGATCGGCCCTCTGTACCCTAGGTAGACGGTGGGGCTGCCACCTTGAGGACCCTTACCAAGCCTTGTTATTTTCTGTCAGGGCTAATTCCCTTTGTCCTCGGTTACTCACAACCAGCCGGCAAGGCAGCAGGTTGCTATTTTCTGTCAGTGTTAACCCCCTTAGCCTTAGGTCAACCCAGACCTGCCTGCAAAAGCAGGAGACTCGTAGAGGACGAGATCGCCTAATCCTGCACAAGTGCTTGCCTATCCACTGCCCGGATATATATATATATATATATATATATATAATATATATATATATATATCTCCGGTCAGTGGACAGGTAGGCACCTGTACGGGGAGTAGATGATCCTGCCATGCACGAGTCTCCTGCTGCCTTGCAGGCGGGTCTTGTCCGACCAAAGGCTGAGGGCGTTAACCCTGACAGGAAACATGCTGCCTTGCAAACCTGTCTTGACCGACCAAAGGCTAAAGGAGTTAACCCTGACAGAAAATAACAACCTGCTGCCTTGCGGGCTGGTGTTGAATGACTAAATGCCAAGGGAGTTAACCCTGACAGAAAAACCTAGGCCGGTAGTATTTGACAAAGGCCTAAGGGAGTTAGGCCCGGTACGGGGCCTCAAGGTGGCAGCCCACCATCTACCCAGGGTACAGTTGGCTAATCTCCTGCTTATCCAAAACCAAACTAAGAAAGAAATATGATACAACCGGCTTGATATTTCGAAGACAAACTTGGAAACGAATACGGACTGTGATTTTTGGAATACGGAATGTTAGACAATAAGTGGAAAAGAGTTAGAATTAGATGAAAAATGGAAGAATCGGAAGTAGATATTTTGGCCATTGCAGAAACAAAGAAAAAAGGACAAGGAATATTAAAATGTAAGACCAAATTATACTTTAATCTTCTGAGGAGTAGATGTCAAAGATAGAGCTAAAGCAGGAGTAGGCCTCCTAGTGCATAAAAGGCAAGAAAAGCTACTAGAAAGTTGGAAATTTTATAAGCCCACGGCTATCAGAATTAATTATTAAACCAAAAGAAAGAGAAATTAAATTATTAACAGCTTATAGACCAAACAAAGACGCAACTTAAGAAGAAAAATATATATTTCGAAAAACGATTTACAAATAACTGCAGAGAATCTTAAACCCAAAACAGGAACTAATGCTTTTAGGAGATTTAAACGCAAGAGTAGGAAACAATGTAGAAAAACATCAGGAAGAGTAATAGGTAAAGAAGGAGAGACAATAACTTCTCCAAATGGAGAAAGACTAATAGATTTTTGCCTCAAAATAGCATGAAAATAGCCAACACCCAACACCCACTTTCCTCATAAAGATATCCACAAATATACAAGAGTAAATGAAGACAGGTGTGAAAAGTCAATGATAGACTACATAATAGTTAAAGCTCCTTTTTTACAGTACATTGGATGCAAGAGTAAACAGAGGAGCTGAAACATTTAGTGATCATCACTTAGTGATTGCCAAAATGAGATTACTAACTGAAGAAAAACAAACAGAAAAGGAAAGAGAAGAAAGCTACTAAACTCAAAATAGAAGAACTAAATAAACTAATAGTCAAACAGATATACCAATCCAGGATACAAAATAATCTATCAGTGAAAAGTAGATGGATCTGAATGATAGCTCAATAGAAGAAAAGTGGCAGATGTATAAAGAAACACTCCTCAGTTGTACTGAAGAGGTCTGTGGTAGGAAACAAATTAAAGGAGATAGGAAAAGAAACAGCATGATGGAATGAAAATGTCAAGACTAAGATCAAAGAAAAGAAGGTTGCTCTGGAAGAAATATTTGCAAACAAAGAGACCAGATGATAGGATAGATTACGGGAATAAAAGAACTATCGCCAAGAGGAAGTTAGGAAAGCAAAAACAGGAACAATGGAAAGAGTTTGGACAGAGACTTCAGGAAAGCTATGAAGAAAATCAAAGGCTGTTCTGGGGAGCATGAGATTGAGAAAGACCAAAACATGTCCAATACGACAATTAAGAATGACAAAGGAGAAATAATGTAAAAAGACAGCGAAATCATGGAAACATGAAGAAAGCATTTTCAACAATTACATAATCCCTCCAGAACGCATGAAACAAGGAATAAAGATCAATTAGTAAGAGTAACAAGTAATCCAGAGGAGACAGCTGAAGACGTAGATATATCAATGGAAGTGGAAGAAATCCAAACAGCTATAAGAAAAGTGAAATTAAGAAAAGCCCTAGGAGCAGATCAAGTTTATCCAGAAATAATGAAAAACCAAGGGAGAGAGGCAGACAAACTACTACATGTAATCTGCCAACAAGCATGGAAAGTCCAAACAGGTGCCAGACGACTGGAAAAATGAAACGGTAGTACCAATATAGGAAAGGGATCAACTATGGAATGCTCAAACTATAGAGGGATATCACTATTTAGCGTTCCAGGAAAAGTATATACCAGGATACTGAAAATGAGACTAAGGAAAAGAGTAGAGGATCAGATTGAAGAACATCAGAGTGGATTTAGACCAGGAAGAAGTGTACAAGACCACATATTTACAATTAGACAAATAATAGAAAAATTCCTTGAAAGTAAAATGAAAGAAACATTGACTTGCACCTGTGTTTTATTGACTTAGAAAAGGCATTTATCACTTTAAGGAGGGACGAACTATGGCCTTCTTAAAAGAACACAATGTAGAGCCAAATGTAATAGAAGCCATTAAAAGTGTTTACAATAAACCAACATGTGCAGTGAGAATAGCTGGAAGCATATCTGCAGAATTTGGATTGAGATATTGAGCAAGACAGGGTTGTATCCTAAGTCCTCTTTTGTTTATCAATATCACATTTATGGATTCAGTCGCAAAGGCATCCTCAAAAATGAAGAAAATGAATGTAAGTATGTGGAAGCTCAAACCAGTAAATGTATCAATGCTTTCATTTGTCGATGATTTAGTTCTGTTTGGAAAATCAGAAAGTGACCTTCAGTGGAATAACAACATTATGAATAATGAACTAAATAAAAGAGGAATGAGAGTAAATGCAAAGAAAACCAAAATCAATGCTAGTAACTAGGGAAGCTAAAACACAAAATCTTAAATTGGGCAGGGAAATTTAAAACAAGTTCAAAGCAAATTACGTAGGAGTAATGAGAAACTCAGAGAGGAAAAACTAAGAGAAGAAATCAGCCAGAGAATCCAAAAGGCAAGTGCAATATATAATCATCTAGAAAGCATTTGTAGGTAAGCAAGAATTATCTACAAAAACCAAAATGACAGTATACAATACAGTTTATTTTCCTACTCTCCTTTATGGTAGGAAACTTGGACCTTAGACAGTAGAGAATACAGTTGAGTACAGGCAGCTGAAATGAAATATCTAAGAAGAGTAGGGAAAACTAAAAGAGACAAAATCAGAAACACAACAATAAGAGATCAAACCAAAGCAGATGGCATAAAAGCTAAGATAGAAACAAATTAATTAAGATCTTTTGGGCATGTTAACAGAATGAATGACAATAGAATAGCCAAATCAGTATACAGTGCTAAAGCTCAAGGTAAAAGACCAAAAGACAGATCTCGGAGAAAGTGGGAAGAAGGTTAAAAGAGGCATTGAAACATAGAAATTTAACTTTTTCTGAAGGAAACAGAAAATGCCAGGACTGGGCATCCTGGAGAAAGATCATCTCGCATCTGAACTCATACACCGAAAGGTAGAATGGAAACTGATAAAGAAAAGAAATATATATATATATATATATATATATATATATATATATATATATATATATATATATATATATATATATATATATATATATATATATATATATATATAGCATCTGAAAGTACTGATGGATATATCATTAATATTATTATTATTATTATTATTATTATTATTATTATTATTATTAATATTATTATTATTATTATTATTATTATTATTATTATTATTATTATTATTATTATTATTATTATTATTATTATTATTATTATTATTATTATTATTATTATTACTATTATTATTACTATTATTATTATTATTATTATTATTATTATTATTATTATTATTATTATTATTATTATTATTATTATTATTATTATTATTATTATTATTATTTTTATTATTATTATTATTATTATTATTATTATTATTATTATTATTATTATTATTATTATTATTATTATTATTATTATTATTATGATTATTATTATTATTATTATGCTCGATGAATCTAAACTCCCCCTTAAAAGTTACGGGAGTCAGTTACTACATACGTCTTTATATACACATGTATACTTATTTCAAAGTCGTCTTTTAAAGATTTGAAACCCAATACATAATAATATATAATTCTTGAATTATATCCTCTTTTTAAGTTATATGATATGTGTTATGGAATTAGTGAAACCATTATGATGGTAATACATGTACTTACTAGTAGTAGTCACTGTTGAGTATAGAACGTGTGCTACTGGTAGGTCCTACTTCTTTCATTTCGCTTTTATTACAAGTATTTCAGTTTGCTGTTTCTTCTTAATTTCTCATGAGATCACGCCATATGGTACTAAAGGGTAAATTTCAATAATAAAAACAACCGAAAAAGCTGAAGACAATTATTCATATATAGATGTGTCTTGTATGGAGCTTAGAGTAGCACAATAAAGCTGTTGGTTTTGAGAAATTTTTTTTATAATAGTATAGTGATATCTCTCCCACTAGTGGGTTTAGTACATTAATATGCTATCGTAAGGATATCTCTATGAAGTATGCTGAGCCTTTTGAAGCTAAAAGAAATCCAATAAGAGACCTCTCTTTAATTTATATTCTGCGTTCTTCAGTTTATGCACAAAATAATCCATGGACCTCGGCTCGTGTTCAGATTGTGGCGTCAGCAGCCCAGAGGTTTAACTCTCGGATTTGGGATCGTACTATGGTCCTGGCTTTGACTCCTGAGTAATGCTTGGACCAAAGCTGTATTGTGGGAGGGACAGTTAGCAGCTTCTCTTCATTGGCGTCGTTGACCGAATGAATAAGCTGCCGGACTTGGGATGTAATTGGCAGGTTCGGTCTAGCGAAAAGTAGATCTACTGTTGTGTTTTTTCTTGGCAAAGGCGTTCAATACACATTTTCCCCACTAGACCGCTGCTGAACTCGTTGTAGCGCCAACTTGGAAAAAGTATGCGTCAGACTAGTGTCATGTCGGGAGATGATTATTATCGGCTGTCCCACTTCATACAACTATAGAGACGGAGATATGTGCTGTATGGACCGTAATGGGCTTGACGGAACATAACTTTTTCTTCGACTCCATTTTTCTACTAGAAGCCATTTGCATACTTTGTACATGTTTAGCTATATCTGGGGGGGGAGGGGCGGAAGGAAGGGTTGAATTTCGACAGACTATTGTCCTGTCCAGGAGGATGTACCAGAGTGATTATATGCAACCGTGTCCATATTTCAGACATACCTATATAATGTAAGTCTATTAAGAAAAAGCAATTAGGTGTCTAAGGTTGCGTTATATCATCACATTTTATTTAGTATCAGTTGGTATCATAGACACTCAATACGACCCACCAATTGCTCGGCAAACTCCGTACGGGGATCAAGCTCAGTCCAGGCTCTCTGCGGCATTTCTGGTGCAATCGAGTCTACTGCTTCAGTGATGCATCCCTGCAAATCATCCAGGATTACAGCCAATGGAAGTACCTCGTACGTACTTAAACTCTGTCTTTGATGTACCACGATAGGGAAAGGCGACAAACAGTCAGGTCTGGTGATCTCGGGGGCCACTTGCAAATCATCTTGTCTTGTTGTCCAGCACGACCAATCCAAGTTTGGTCAATCATCTACGATATGTTGTGGACGTCAAGATATGCCAGTGCATTCGTGTGCCATCTTGCTGAAAATTGTAGTCACCCTCTGCAGCTAGTTGTGAATGATCTTCTCGGAAAGCTTACTTACTTTACTTTACTTTTCTGTCCTCTTATACCGCAAGGTGTCGAGGAGGAGATGCAATTGTCGAACTTGAGCCTTTTAGATTTAGTGTTGTTCTTTTGGAAGGTCTCTTTGACTCCGTCGATCAATCTTTTCCTTGGTCTTCATCTTGCCTTGAGTCCATTAAACTTAGTGTTGTATGTCATTTGTGGCTGGCTGTTGTGGGCCCCATTCTCATGACGTGTCCAAACCATTTGATTTGTTGTCTCTCAATATATTGCATGCTTGATCCAATAACCCACTTGTTAGTCTTACGTCTTCATTTTCTTTGTTTGTCTCTTCTTGTGATGTTTTATGTCTTTCTGAAACATTTCATTTCACAAGCTGTGAGAGATCTTGCTTTGTTGTTTTATCGAGGGTCCATGTTTGGTTCTGATAGCAAAGAGTTGGAATGAAAATCGATCTGATTATTTCTTCCTGTGTCTCCATTACGATGTTCCTTCAGGAAAGGATGGGTGCTAGGTGGTAAGGACAGTCTGTGTGTCTGTCTGTCTGTCTGTCTCTTTGTCTGTCTTTTAGTCTGTTTGTCTATCTGTTTGTCCGTCTGTTTGTCTATCTGTCTGTCTGTCAGCCT
>JAXRKP010001308.1:125000-130000 GCA_037039925.1 Doris montereyensis | reverse complement strand
TGGCTCAAACCCATGCCTGGCCGTAGTGAGCTTGTAATCACCACACCATTGACTGGCTCAAACCCCCATGCCTGGCCGTAGTGAGGAGAGTAATCACCACACCATTGGCTGGCTCAAACCCCATGCCTGGCTGTAGTGTCGAGAGCTTGTAATCACGAAACCATTGATTGGCTCAAACCCCATACCTTTGCGTAGTGAGCTCGTAATCACCACACCATTGGCTGGCTCAAACCCCATGCCTGGCCGTAGTAGAGCTTGTAATCACCGCACCATTGACTGGCTCAAACCCCATGCCTTGCCGTAGTGAGCTTGTAATCACCACACCATTGGTTGGCTCAAACCCTATGCCTGGCTGTAGTGTCGAGAGAAATCACGACACCATTGACTAGCTCAAACCCCATGCCTGGCACAGGTGTGGTTTTGTTCTCAGCCTTGTTCTCTACAGGAGGGGGGGCACTTCACTCGAGTGTTGTGAGCTTGTAATGAGCTTGTGAGTTTGTTCCAAGTGGTGGCACCAAAATGAGCAAACGTTTGATGGCCAGCCTGTAGTCGAGTTCTTGATATTCGTAACATCAGGCGATCGTCAGATGATCGAGAGCACCCCCTGGTCGCCTACATATGGCGTAAGCAACGTCTGAGATCCGACGGGGCAGATCTATAGATACGATAGGGCAGATCTGTAGATACGATGGGCAAATCTATAGATACGATGGGGCAGATCGCGAGATACGATGGGGCAGATCTGTAGATACGATGGGGAAGATGTGTAGATACGATGGGGAAGATTCTATAGATACGATGGGGTAGATCTGTAGATACGATAGGGAAGATGTGTAAATACGATGGGGAAGATTTGTATATACGATGGGACATATATGAGATACTGGGGAAGATCTGTATATACGATGGGACAGATATGTAGATATGATGGGGAAGATCTGTATATACGATGGGACATATCTGTAGATAGATAGAGGGAAGACTTGTATATACGATGGGACAGATATGTAGATACGATAGGAAGATTTGTATATACGATGGGACAGATATGTAGAGCGACGATGGGGAAGACTTGTATATACGATGGGACAGATATGTAGATACGATAGAGATCTGTATATACGATGGGACAGATCTGTAGATACGATGGGGAAGATTTGTATATACGATGGGACATATAGAGAGAGATGAGGAAGATTTGGATGGGACAGACATGTAGATACGATGGGAAGATTTGTATATACGATGGGACAGATATGTAGATACGATGGGAAGATTTGTATATACGATGGGACAGATCTGAGATAGAAAGATTTGTATATACGATGGGACAGATCTGCAGATACGATGGGAAGATTTGTATATACGATGGGACAGATCTGTAGATACGATCGGAAGATCTGTATATACGATGGGACAGATCTGTAGATACGATGGGATAAGATTTACGATGAGGAAGATCTGTAGATACGATAGGGCAGATCTGACAGATACGATGGGAAGATTTGTAGATACGATGGGAGAGATCTGCAGATAGATGGGGGAAAGATTTGCTCTATATACGATAGGCAGATCTATAGATACGATCTGGGCAGATCTGTAGATACGATAGGGCAGATCTGTAGATACGATGGGGAAGATCTGTAGATACGATAGGGCAGATATATCGATACGATGGGAGAGAGATCTGCTATATATATAAAGAGAGAGAGATAGATACGATAGGGCAGATTTGTAGATACGATAGGGCAGATCTGTAGATACGATCGGGCAGATCTATAGATACGATAGGATACAAGAGAGAGATACGATAGGACAGATCTATAGATACGATATGGAGATCTGTAGATACGATAGGGAGATCTATAGATACGATTGGGCATATCTCAAGATTGTCAGACTAGTCCTTTCCTCTATAGAGACGATAGTCCTTTCCTCTTCTCAATGTTATTGGGGTAGAGAGAGAGAATGTTATTATCATATGAGAGAGAGAATGTTATTGTCAGCACTATATTTCCTCTTCTCATATATATATATTTCCTCTTCTCAATGTTATTGTCAATCTTTCCTCTTCTCAATGTTATTGTCAGAGACCAAGTCTTTCCTCTTCTCAATGTTAGGCCTTTCCTCTATAGATACGATAGGGTTAGAGCACACTTTTCTCTTCTGTTGATAGAGTGTTGAAGATCCTTTCCTCTTCTCAACGAGAGAGAAGATCCTAGATACGATGTCAGCACAGATAGAGTCAGCGAGTCCTTTCCTCTTCTCAATGTTGAGATAATTCCCTTTCCTCTTACTTGGTCCTTTCCTCTTCTCAATGTTATTGTCAGCACTAGTCCTTTCCTCTTCTCAATGTTATTGTCAGCACTAGTCCTTTCCTCTTCTCAATGTTATTGTCAGCACTAGTCTTTCTCTTCTCAATTTTATTATCAGACTAGTCCTTTTCTCTTCTCAATGCTATTGTCAGCACTAGTCCTTTCCTCTTCTCAGTGTTATTGTCAGAGAGAGTCTTTTCTCTTCTCCAATGTTATTGTCAGCAGAGAGTCCTTTCACATCTTCTCAATGTTATTGTCAGAGAGTCCTTTCCTCTTCTCAATGTTATTGTCAGCAGAGAGAGAGAGACTAGTCCTTTCAGAGAGAGAGAGTCAGCACTAGACTTTCCTCTTCTCAATGTTATTGTCAGCACTAGTCCTTTCCTATTCTCAATGTTAGAGCACTAGTCTTTTCTCTTCTCGAGACATTGACATCCAGACAGAGTCAGAACCTCTTCTCAATGTTATTGTCAGCACTAGTCCTTTCCTCTTCTCAATGTTATTGTCAGCACTAATCCTTTCCTCTTCTCAATGTTATGTCAGCACTAGTCCGAGACTCGAGACTTTCGATGTTACCGTCAGCACTAGTCCGAGACCTCAATGACCAGAGTTTTCCTCTTTTCAGACCGAGACCGAGTCCGAGACCGAGACCAAGTTATTGTCAGACTAGACCGAGACCGAGCGTTATTGTAGCGAGCGAGCTTCTCAATGTTATTGTCAGAGTCCTTTCCGAGAGCTCAATGAGCAGCAGCGAGTCCTTTCCTCTTTCTTACGATGGCATTCCTTCGGATGAAAGATTTAAGAGAGAAGACTGACTCAAAGGTGAGACATGTTCGAGAGACTGACAAAGAGTGAGAGAGAACTGACAAAGATGTGAGAGAGATGATGATGATGATGAGATGATGATGAGATGAGACTGACATAATTGCAGTGATGATGAGAGACTGATGATAGATGGTGATGATGAGATGATGAGAGAGAGAGGAGATGGTGATGATGGTGATGAGATGATGAGATAGATGACGATGATGATGAGAGAGAGAGATGATGATGTTGATGATGATGAGAGAGAGAGTCAAAGACAGATAATGTTGAGAGATGATGATGGGAGGATGATGAGATGGAGATGATGATGAAATGAGGATGATGATGATGATGGATAATGAGAGAGAGATGAGAGTGAGAGATGAGAGAGAGAAGATGAGGGAGAGGGAGAGGGATGATGACGAGGGAGAGAGGGAGGGAGGGGAGAGGGATGATGATGGAGATGATTGTGAGTGGAGAGGGATGGAGAGGGAGAGAGGGAGAGGTTGATGAGGATGATGATGATGATGACGAGGATTGATGGTATCATCATCATGGTGAGAGAGAGAGAGAGAGAGAGAGAGAGAGAAGAGATGATGATTATTGAGAGAGAGAGAGATGAGATGAGATGAGAGAGAGAGAAGAGAGATGAGAGAGAGAGAGAGGAGATGAGAGATGAGACCGAGAGAGAGAGAGATGATGATGATGATGATGATGATGATGATGATGAGATGATGATGTTAATGATGATGATAATGGTGATGATGGTGCTGCTGCTGATGAATCTGACGATGAGGAGAATTATTCAAAGTAGAGTTTCATTCTTCATCTATGTGGGCTCCAACACTCGAGAGATGTCTATACTTTGGTCGTTATTATTATCGTCATTTTGATTCCAGTGATCTGTTCACTGTCAATTGCCTTTATCGTCTTGACTCGAGAAAGTGACGAGAGAGTTAGACATTTCAGAGAGAGTCTGTGCTCTCAGACAGTTTTATATTACAGAGATCAAACCCTCAGACACTGAAGCTTACAGAGACCCCTGTAGTGTTAATCAGAGAGAGAGATGAGAGAGAGTCAAAGACTGGACACAGCCTTCTACTGTGAGGATTTTAAGACAGAGACACAGAGTGCTGGTACTCAGAGAGAAAAGAATCAGAGATGGAAAAAATGAGTGGGTGTTAAGAGACTGACAGACAGGAACACAACGTTGGACCTAGCATCGAGAGGATTCGAAGAGGAACTCATTATGATCCCCGCGAGCCAGCAGCCGAGAGCGAAAGGCCCACGAGAGCGGAGGCGACCACCAGGCTGTACAGTGAAGCTGTGCGACGATTTGCAAAAGAGAGATCACGTTAAACAACAGCGAGAGAGAGAGCGAGAGAGAGCGAGAGAGAGGCGAGAAGTGCCAGAGAAATAAAATTAATAAAATAGAGAGAGTGAGAGAGAGAGAGCGAAACCTCATTAGGCAGAGAGCGAGAAAACGCTGTGCGACTGAGAGATCGTAAGTAAGCGTTGCCAATTTCATCCTGAAAAAAACTCCAAAAGAAACCAACAATAAAACCGAGAGTCCCTCTCATCAGACCATAAGGCGAGAGAGCAAAAAGGCCGGTTTCGAGAAGCGAGAATTGCGATTGTCTTAGCGAAACGAAGGCGAAGGCGAAATTGAAAATCGAGCTAGATCTCAATAATTTAGAAATATAATTACATCGAGAGAGCGTAAACACAACGGAAAGCGAGAGAGCAGAGAGCGAGAAAACGAGGAAATGAAGAAGAAGAAGGAAGCGAAGAGCGAGAGAAGCGAGAAGGCGAGAAGCGAGAAGAAAGCGAAAGGAAAGCGAGAAGCGAGAGAAAGCGAGAGAGAGAGAGAGAGAGAGAGAGAGA
>JAXRKP010001308.1:117500-122500 GCA_037039925.1 Doris montereyensis | reverse complement strand
GGACCATGGAAACAAACATGGCTGTGATTTTTGGAATATGGATTGTTATTGTTAGGGCAATAAAGTAAATGGACAAGAGTTAGAATTAGCAGACGAACTGGAAACATTCTAAGTAGATATTTTAGTTATCACAAAAACAAAGGAAAAAAAGGACAAATAATAGGAAATGTAGGACTAAATCATAGATTAATCTTCTCAGGATTAGTGTAAAGGATAAAGCAAGATCAAGAGTAGGCCTCAATGCATACAAGGCCTAAAAATGCTATTAGAAAGTTGGAAAGTTATAAGCTCACCGCTATTATAACTAAACATTTAACCAAAAGGTAGAGACAATAAATCATTATTAGCTCAAGGACCAGACGAAGACGCCACCACAAATGAAAAGATAGATTTGAAAACAATTTACAATAAACAGTTTGAGCAATAGGAGCGGATAAGTAGATATTTCTTCTTAAATTCTAATGTATTTAATAAGATTTTATTTCTTAAATGTTAGTGTGGCTAAAAAGTATTGTGTTATAGAGGAACATGGACTGGTTTGGAAAATTAACAACTTCAATCACTTCATGGGTGTACTCGAAAAGTTCGTTTTCTTTTGTCTGGACCTGCTCTTCCCGTTGTCTTTTCTTCCAAAAGTGACTTGACTTAACCCTCGTACCCCGGGTGGGGCATGGGTCGACAATGAGGCCTCTCCACTCCCTTCCGTCCTGCACCACTATCTCTGTCTGGTTCCAGGAAAGGCCCAGTGGTCGAGCTTCCCGTAGGGTTGACCTCCTCCAAGTTGGCCTCGGCCTCTCTTACCTTGGTGGATTCCACTTCCAGAAGTACACCTATATAAGCATTGTATACTAAGTGCCGCATGCATTTAATGTTATGACCTATTGATGTAACATGCTGAAATATAACGTTTATATATAATAAAAAATGATTGAAAATTTGAACTAAATGTGTTATACATTCAATTAAAAGTTTGAACTAAATGTGTTATATATTCAACTGGAAATTTGAACTAAATGTGTTATATATTCAACTGAAAGTTTGAACTAAATGTGTTATATATTCAACTGAAAGTTTGGAACTAAATGTGTTATATATTCAACTGAATGTTTGAACTAAATGTGTTATATATTCAACTGAAAGTTTGAACTAAATGTGTTATATATTCAAATGAAGACTGCATAAATCCAGCACATTATTCTTGTGTGGAAAACAAAATGGAGGATATAATTATGAACTTACTAATTGCTATAAAATATCTTACAATTACAAACAAAAGTTTGACCCAAAGAATATTTTTCTTACATGATGCTTATATTCGTGTCGTCGGTGGCCAGAGTGGACATCATGAGCTCCCCGGGTTCGAATCCTGGCAAAGCCAGGCCCCAAGTTCTGTTCCTTGGCAAATACGATTAAAAAACAAAATGGGTACAAGCACTAGCCTGGGAAGCACACTTAACACACAAAATGGGTACAAACACTAATAGTTTGGGAACTACAACTAACACACAAAATGTGTACAAACACTAATATATTTGGAAAGACACTCCGGGTAACTGGACAGAGTCTTGGGCTCAATGGATTTTCAAATCCACTCCTAAATGCTACTTCCTCTTTAGAATCGAGTACATCTGTTGATTTTTTTATATAAAGTCTGAAAAGGTACTTATTCTATAGCAATTTTAATATGGCTACAATCATTCTAATAGCCTGGGAAAACGACAAATCTTAACACACAAAATGGATACACATCACTAATATTTGTTATTGGGAACTAGAGTTTTCCACTGGTTTAATTTCATATCTTTTGTGCACAAAATGGATACAATCATCAATAGTTATTTTTTAATAAAATACTGATTTTTTTAACACATTTAAAACAGCTGAGATAATTAATCACTTTCTCCTCTTATTTAAGGGTTTAAAGAATATGTCTGAAAGACACTTAACTTTTTGAGATTTTAAGATTTTAAATTTCATCAAAATTCAACATGGCCGTTACCAGGCAACTGAATAATTTTTCCCAAAAATTTTTACATTTACATAGTAACTTAGATGCAAAATTGGCAGGAAAATTAGCCAAAAGCCTTAGGGAAAAAAGACAATTCAGTAGGACAACACAAAATGGATACAATCACTAATAGCACTTAACACACAAAATGGAAATCACACTTAAAGACACACAAAAATGGATACAATCACTAATAGCTTGGGAAAGACACTTAACACAAAAATGGATACAATCACTAATAGCCTGGGAAAGACACTAAAAAAAATGGATACAATCACTAATAGCTTGGGAAAGACACTTAACACACAAAATGGGTACAAACACTAATAGCTTGGGAAAGACACTTAACACACAAAATGGGTACAGGCACTAATAGCCTGGGAAAGACACTTAACACACAAAATGGGTACAAACACTAATAAAAAAGGAAAGACACTTAACACACAAAATGGGTACAAACACATAATAGCCTGGGAAAGACACTTAACACACAAAATGGGTACAAACACATCTAGCCTGGGAAAGAGACTTAACACACAAAATGGGTACAAACACTAATAGCCTGGGAAAGACACTTAACACACAAAATGGGTACAAACACTAATAGCTTGGGAAAGACACTTAACACACAAAATGGGTAGAAACACTAATAGCTTGGGAAAGACACTTAACACACAAAATGGATACAATCATTAATATCTTTGGCAAAGACACTTAACACACAAAATGGGTACAAACACTCTAGCCTGGGAAAGACACTTAACACACAAAATGGATACAATCACTAATAGCCTGGGAAAGACACTTAACACACAAAATGGATACAATCACTAATAGCCTGGGAAAGACACTTAACACACACAATGGATACAATCACTAATAGCTTGGCAAAGACACTTAACAAACAAAATGGATACAAACACTAATAGCTTGGCAAAGACACTTAACACACAAAATGGATACAATCACTAATAGCTTGGCAAAGACACTTAACACACAAAATGGATACAATCACTAATAGCCTGGGAAAGACACTTAACACACAAAATGGATACAATCACTTAATAGCCTGGGAAAGACACTTAACACACAAAATGGATACAATCACTAATAGCCTGGGAAAGACACTTAACACACAAAATGGATACAAACACTAATAGCTTGGCAAAGACACTTAACAAACAAAATGGATACAAACACTAATAGCTTGGCAAAGACACTTAACACAAAATGGATACAAACACTAATAGCAATTTAAAATGGATACAATCACTAATAGCTTGGCAAAGACACTTAACACACAAAATGGTACAAACACTAATAGCTTGTGAAAGACACTTAACACACAAAATGGGTACAAGCAAGCACTAATAGCGCTTGTGAAAGACACTTAACACACAAAATGGGTACAAGCACTAATAGCTTGGGAAAGACACTTAACACACAAAATGGGTACAAGCACTAATAGCCTGGGAAAGACACTTAACACACAAAATGGGTACAGCCACTAGCCTGGGAAAGACACTTAACACACAAAATGGATACAATCACTAATAGCCTGGGAAAGACACTTAACACACAAAATGGGTACAAGCACTAATAGCCTGGGAAAGACACTTAACACACAAAATGGGTACAGCCACTAGCCTGGGAAAGACACTTAAGACACAAAATGGGTACAAGCACTAATAACCTGGGAAAGACGCATAACACACAAAAAGGGTACAAGCACTGATAGCTTGGGAAAGACTCTAACACACAAAGTGGGTAAATCACCAATAGCCTGGGAAAGACACTTTTGAATACATGAAAGGGCACAGGCACTAATAGCCTGGGAAAGACACTTAAGACACAAAGTGGGTGCAATCACTAATAGCCTGGGAAAGACACTTAACACACAACGTGGGTGCAATCACTAATAGCCTGGGAAAGACACTTAACACACAAAGTGGGTGCAATCACTAATAGCATGGCAAAGACACTTAACACACAAAATGGGTACAAGCACTAATAGGCTGGGAAAGACAACTAACACACAAAATGGGTACAAGCACTAATAGCCTGAGAAAGACACTTAACACACAAAGTGGGTGCAATCACTAATAGCATGGCAAAGACACTTAACACACAAAATGGGTACAAGCACTAATAGCCTGGGAAAGACAACTAACACACAAAATGGGTACAAGCACTAATAGCCTGGGAAAGACAACTAACACACAAAATGGGTACATGGAACTAATAGCCTGGGAAAGACAACTAACACACAAAATGGATACAATCACTAATTACTTGGGAAAGACAACTAACACACAAAATGGGTACAAGCATTAATAGCTTGGGAAAGAAGACTTAACACACAAAATGGATACAATCACTAATTACTTGGGAAAAGACAACTAACACACAAAACGGGCAAGCACTAATGGCCTGGGAAAGACACTTAATACACACGGAAAATGGGTGAAAGCACAATAGCATGGCAAAGACACTTAACACACAAAATGGGTACAAGCACTAGTAGCTTGGAAAAGACAACTAACACACAAAATGGGTACAAGCACTAGTAGCTTGGAAAAGACAACTAACACACAAAATGGGTACAAGCACTAGTAGCTTGGAAAAGACAACTAACACACAAAATGGGTACAAGCACTAGTAGCTTGGAAAAGACAACTAACACACAAAATGGGTACAAGCACTAGTAGCTTGGAAAAGACAACTAACACACAAAATGGGTACAAGCACTAGTAGCTTGGAAAAGACAACTAACACACAAAATGGGTACAAGCACTAGTAGCTTGGAAAAGACAACTAACACACAAAATGGGTACAAACACTAGTAGCTTGGAAAAGACAACTAACACACAAAAAATGGTACAAGCACTAGTAGCTTGGAAAAGATGACTAACACACAAAATGGTACAGCACTAGGAGCTTGGAAAAGACAATTAACACACATAATGGGTACAATCACTAATAGCTTGGAAAA
>JAXRKP010001308.1:0-112500 GCA_037039925.1 Doris montereyensis | reverse complement strand
ACAATACATTTTACATTACATAGTAATACATTGTACATTACATAACAATACATTGTACATTACATAACAATACATTGTACATTACATAATAATACATTGTTACATAATAATACATTGTACATTAGTACATTACATAATGATACATTGTACATTAACATATTCATTCCATAAGTCTAAATGGTAATACATTACAAACAATAGCAATGCATTGTTAGAAATATCCATTACATAACAATACATTTTAAAAGAGGGTGTGACATAACATTGTACATGTACATTACATAACAATACATTGTACTTACATAATAATACATTGTAATTACATAATAATACATTGATCAAAAGTAAATGGTAAACTTGAAATATCCCTAGCAAAAGAGGGTGTGACGTAACTGCACTGTCTCCATTGTTTAGTGTTATTGTTTTGCTTGAATAAAGACACACAACACACAGCAAATGAAGGAGACATTAAAGGAAACATCCATATCATATTATCATATCGTGTCAGAGGTTAGATAGATCATTTGACCTTTAAATACCCCATACATCTCACTACAATCATAGAATTTAAAGAAATGATTGAACATATAATAATCAATAAGGACAATGCACATTCATTTATTATAAAAAATGTTTTAAATGATAGATCTCCATATCAATGGCATTTAAAATAGAATTAATACGTTTTGAATTTTTTGTTTTGAACTGGAAACTGTTTTGTTTTGACTTTTCTTATCAATTTAAAAAAAAAAACGTTTAACAGAAGTAAAACTTCCCGTCAAATATATTTTGAATCTATCTCTCCGAGTAAAATTTACATGAAAATAATTGAAAAATGATTTATGATCAAGATTATTTATATCATGTTCAATTTTATACAATTGGATAGGATCCCCCCTCCCCCCCCCCCCGGTTTTCGCTGTATTTTAGAGAGGGAAGTCGAATAAATGTCCATAATAGCACCATTGTAGTAAGGAGTTCACTGTCTACAGCACATTGCATGAAATGTAAGAAGAAGAATATGTGGCATCGCCAAAATGACGACAACACAACAGACAAAGTCATGGTTACAGAATAGACTACAACTGATGACATTCAAATGGAAGAGATAATCTCCTCAGAATAAATGGTAAGTACACAGCAATGCAGATTGAATGAAATACTGGGACAAGGGAAACCAAATTAATTTAGAAATTCAGAACTCAAGCTAAAAATAAACAAACAACTGATCACAGACATTCAAATGGAAGAGATAATCTCCTCAGAATAAATGGTAAGTACACAGCAATGTAGATTGAATGAAATACTGGGACAAGGAAAACCAAATTAATTTAGAAATTCAGAACTCAAGCTAAAAATAAACAAACAACTGATCACAGACATTCAAATGGAAGAGATAATCTCCTCAGAATAAATGGTAAGTACACAGCAATGTAATGTAGATTAAATGAAATACTGGGACAAGGAAAACCAAATTAATTTAGAAATTCAGAACTCAAGCTAAAAATAAACAAGCAACTGATCACAAACTGAAATGGAATAAAGGCATGATGAAAGTATCAAATTAATGAATGGCAATCACCATCAGTGGAATAAAATAACCGAAAGAGCGAATACAACATTAGTTTGAGAAAACACCACCAAGCAAAATTAAGGCAGGACGCAAAAAAAAAAACAAAACAACAAAACAAAACAAAACTAGAATGGAAAGGATACAGAATGAAAGAACAATTTTATAATCATACCACACTTTCACCATTAATAGTTCATAAAGGAGTTGATATGTTGAATAAAACATATATAAAAAGTAAGTTCTATACTCAGAATGGAGAGTAGGATAATAAGGCGATTTTATAGTCCTTTTTTTTTAAAGCATAGATCTACGGCATAATGTGCTAGTCGGCCATTGGTTGCTTTCCATGCCGCCTTTACTCTCGCCAAGTCTGAATAGATCTAGCTACCAATTTCTCTACTGGGTCGACAGGAAGGCCAAAAACATATTGCCCGGACTGGGAATTGAACTCATGCCTCCTGGGTGGCAGTCAAACGCTCTGCTGACTGCTACCAGCGCCTGCTTATGCGTGTAAACATACACAAACTAGTAGTAAACCTGGCTATGATTGAAACCTATTATAAATAACGCTTGATCTACATTTCGCAGAACCAATGAATTGATACGCCCAATAAAAGATTGATAATATCATTAAACAAAAACTTACAATTTGAAATCGTCTCTTTTAACAATTTTGAGTCAACTTTAGATGTCGAACTAGATCTCCATAGGATTTATATACTGATGATTATATTCTAAATTTTAAACTTTGGACCTTGTCTTTGTATTATACACACATGTTGCACCCAGGTTAATAAGCAAACCAAGTACGATTATTTATTCGAGTCAGTATTCAAGGCTGAGGCTACACGGGTAGGTGTGAGAAATAGGCTTACTATTCCAACTTTTTAATTATGAAACATGTTTAACATGGAGGCTAAGGAAAATGAAAAGTCTAATCAAAGACGGGAAAACAATGACATAATTTAACGTCACTTGTAGTAGAACAATTCTTTGAATGAAAACGATCATGGGATCATTTAGAACGTACATGCAAAATATAGTTACTCTTAGTGACTTGGCAACAGAGTCTATGACAAGCAAAGAACTATTAACTCAGAATTACATATATATATATATATATATATATATATATATATATATATATATATATATATATATATATATATATATATATATATATATATATATATATATATATATATATATATATATATATGGAGAGAGATACATCACCGTACTATGATAGGGATTCTTCTTTCTGAATTATTTACGTTTTTCTACCTATCTTAACTCTTTAGATATGACTTCACTCGTGAGACAACAATTTCCAAGAGAAGAACTGTAAAGCAAAAACCACAGAGAAGAATCATGACAACACCCAAAGGCAGAACATCTCTCATGCTAATAGTGTTATCATTGTTTGGTGAGATAATTTGGTTTATAAATCTCCGACCTTTGAGATAAGGAAAATATTTCCAATATAACGTATTGGTTATTCCGGAGTCATGAAGATGGAGAATAGTTGTAGACAGAAGACAAGGTAATTCCGAGTGAAATGGAAACGCGTAACCCATGTCAAACTTAAACAATGTTTCATCCACCAAGACACAGTTATATTGATGACATGTCATTTCTTTTATCAATGCGAGTAACGATTCGGTGTTAATGAAGACAGCCTTGTTTTTGAGAAATTGCATCACCTCGTCAGGCAAAGTCGATAAATTATGTCCACGTTGACCAACCAAGTGTGTATCTTGATACAATCGATGCAGTGTCGTACCATTCATGCTATTTTTCAAATGGTACCAAACTGAAGAGTTTGCTATTGTTCCCCATTTGTAGTCTCCTCTGTCCATCATTTCATCAAATGTGTGGAAGGTTGTAATGTGCCTTGGAATCACCAAATCCGATGTCAGTTGCCCCGTGTAGACGGCGTAATAAAGGGCTGTCATTAAACACCAGGCCCAGAGCGTAATGCGAGTCGACATTTGAAGGGGTAACCAAGCCATCGGTTGCCTGAAGAAAGAGGTTAACAGTTGCCATACCGTAAATGCAAGTGACAAGACCACACGTTTACATTTTGTCCTAATATTAGTCCTGTTTGTTAACAGGCTCGTCGAGGTAGACTTTTTTTCAAAGACCTTATATGTAATCAGACTGAGAGACAAACAGAAAATACTTCCTAGAAGATAATAAAACATAACAAAATGAAAAGGAATATTAATTGCAACGAATCGCTGTTCAGCAGAGAAGGGATTTCACGTGGTTGTAAGTACATGCCAGAAATGTGTCCGAAGATAACTGGGTAAGTTATTGCCAAAGGCTGAGTGTGGGACGGATCCATTGACCACAGGCTAACAGTCAAATCCGTTTGTCCAATGGACACATCCAACCTGAACCGGTCCCATGAGTAATCCACCACAGTGATGTCCAATGTGAAGTTCAATGACTTGGCTACGATTTCTATTACATCCAACCAAAAGCCAGAGTGTTGGAAGCCATCTCTGTTGGTCTCACCAGGGACTGATATATACCTTTCTGTAAGGAAAAACTTGGTTATCGCCTTAAAACTCCTTCCATTGAAACCAAACTTCAAATTAGGAAAGAATAAACAAACATCTAGTGGAAAAGAGTTTTCATCTAGTCTTTCAAATTCCCTCATTTTATTGGCCCTCCACATCAATGTAAATATAGTCGGTAATTTCAAGCTACTCTTGAGTTTCCTGTCCTGCAAATGGTACACACAAATGTTGTCAAAAATTGACTTTTTAAGACTTTTAATTATTTTCGAATTGATCGAGTCAGATGTCGAGACAATAACCCATTTTGTGCGGTGTGGCATAGCGGCCACTCTGCCTCTTTCCTCGCCACGGAAGACATTTTCCGCACTCTGGATAATGTCCTCTGGATTACTTGTTAGCACGACGAAATTCGTTATTCCAAGTTCTACATAGGTGAAGTTAATCATTGCTGACACAGACGTGGAATTTTGTTGTTGCAAGTCGTAGTGAGTAAACAATCGTGAAGAATCCGTCATAACAAATTTGATGATAAATTCGGTGATAGTGTTTATCCCTTCGGAAAACACCGCCAGGGAAGAAAATCCGCATGGCTTCAATGAGCGACTCAATGCTTGCAGCTGTGTGATAAACGGCAGATAGCGCTTTGGGAAACTGGTGGATTTGGAAATATCGAAGCCTTTATCACCTTGCTTAATATGGTCTTGCACGTTTCTGGTAATACCATCGATATGATCTGCATTGCTCTCGTATGATACGCAACAGTTTGAGATTAAAACAAGGATTAGTATTATTATCATCATAATTTTCCACGCACTAACAACCTCTTTAGCCATTTTGAGATGATAGGATTAGGAACCCATTACAAAATGATATACTGTGGACAAAGACGTGTTCTTTCCCCGACATTAAAACGTAGACTGACAAATTGCAAGCCACACGGTCTCTCTCTCTCTCTCTCTCTCTCTCTCTCTCTCTCTCTCTCTCTCTCTCTCTCTCTCTCTCTCTCTCTCTCTCTCTCTCTCTCTCTCTCTCTCTCTCTCTCTCACTCTCTCTCTCTCTCTCTCTCTCTCTCTCTCTCTCTCTCTCTCTCTCTCTCTCTCTCTCTCTCTCTCTCTCTCTCTCTCTCTCTCTCTCTCTCTCTCTCTCTCTCTCCCCAGTCACCACTTGAATGCTATTTGGCTTGAGACAATATAACGAACAAACGTTGAAGATTGCTATGTTCAATGATTGCGTCACATTAAATTGTATTGGCATGATCTATGACCCAGCAGCGAAATGGGTAACCAGGCCTGTTCATACTCGGTGGTAGCCAGCCTGTTCAGACTCGGTAGTAGACAGGCCTGTTCAGACTCGGTAGTAGACAGGCCTGTTCAGACTCGGTAGTAGCCAGGCCTGTTCAGACTCGGTAGTAGTCAGGCCTGTTCAGACTCGGTAGTAGACAGGTCTGTTTAGACTCGGTAGTAGACAGGCCTGTTCAGGCTCGGTAGTAGACAGGCCTGCTCAGTCTCGGTAGTAGACAGGCCTGCATACTCGGTCTGTTCGACTCGTAGTAGACAGGCCTGTTCAGACTCGGTAGTAGCCAGGCCTGTTCAGACTCGGTAGTAGACAGGCCTGTTCAGACTCGGTAGTAGCCAGGCCTGTTCATACTCGGTAGTAGCCAGGCCTGTTCAGACTCGGTGGTAGCCAGGCGTGTTCCGACTCGGTGGTAGACAGGCATGTTCATACTCGGTAGTAGACAAGCCTGTTCAGACTCGGTGGTAGCCAGGCCTGTTCAGACTCGGTAGTAGACAGGCCTGTTCAGACTCGGTAGTAGCCAGGCCTGTTCAGACTCGGTGGTAGCCAGGCGTGTTCCGACTCGGTGGTAGACAGGCATGTTCATACTCGGTAGTAGCCAGGCCTGTTCAGACTCGGTGGTAGCCAGGCCTGTTCAGACTCGGTAGTAGCCAGGCCTGTTCAGACTCGGTAGTAGCCAGGCCTGTTCATAGTCGGTACTAGCCAGGCCTGTTCAGACTCGGTAGTAGCCAGGCCTGTTCAGACTCGGTAGTAGCCAGGCCTGTTCAGACACGGTAGTAGCCACGCCTGTTCAGACTCGGTAGTAGCCAGGCCTGTTCAAACTCGGTGGTAGCCAGGCCTGTTCAGAGTCGGTACTAGCCATGCCTGTTTAGACTCGGTGGTAGCCAGGCCTGTTCAGACTCGGTGGTAGCCAGCCTGTTCCTGTGGTAGCCAGGTGTGTTCAGACTCGGTGGTAGGCAGGCCTGTTCAGACTCGGTAGTAGACAGGCCTGTTCAGACTCGGTAGTAGCCAGGCCTGTTCAGACTCGGTTCTAGCCATGCCTCTTCAGACTCGGTGGTAGACAGGCCTGTTCAGACTCGGTGGTAGCCAGGCCTGTTCAGACTCGGTGGTAGCCAGGCCTGTTCAGACTCGGTAGTAGCCAGGCCTGTTCATAGTCGGTACTAGCCAGGCCTGTTCAGACTCGGTAGTAGCCAGGCCTGTTCAGACTCGGTAGTAGCCAGGCCTGTTCAGACACGGTAGTAGCCACGCCTGTTCAGACTCGGTAGTAGCCAGGCCTGTTCAAACTCGGTGGTAGCCAGGCCTGTTCATAGTCGGTACTAGCCATGCCTGTTTAGACTCGGTGGTAGCCAGGCCTGTTCAGACTCGGTGGTAGCCAGCCTGTTCAGACTCGGTGGTAGCCAGGTGTGTTCAGATTCGGTGGTAGGCAGGCCTGTTCAGACTCGGTGGTAGCCAGGCCTGTTTAGACTCGGTAGTAGCCAGGCCTGTTCAGACTCGGTAGTAGACAGGCCTGTTCAGACACGGTGGTAGCCAGGCCTGTTCAAACTCGGTAGTAGCCAGGCCTGTTCAGACTCGGTAGTAGCCAGGCCTGTTCAGATTAGCCAGGCCTGTTCAGACTCGGTAGTAGACAGGCCTGTTCAGACACGGTGGTAGCCAGGCCTGTTCAGACTCGATAGTAGCCAGTCCTGTTCAGACTCGGCGAAAGTAAAGGCGGCGTAAAAATTAATGACAAACTACAAGAATCACAATTGTGTGCAGTATACCTAGATAAACCAGGATTTCGCTCCTGATTAACCTACGCTCAACCCCGAGAATAGGACTTACGTCCCTTTACTATGTCATCGATGAGAGGGCTCAGTAGTCCAGAGGCAAGGTGTCGGCATCTCAACCAAAAAAGGTCGTGGGTTCAAGCCACGACAGGTTGAAATATTCTCTCGAGGTTTTCCGCTTCCCTCCTTGTCCAGGTAAGTGGGTCGACACCTAGTCTCATCATGCAGCAACTTTGACATTTGACATATCCTTGGATTTCTGAGATCACCTTTAACGTTTTTCATTGGCAGAATAATTTTATCAAGAACATTTTTAACAAGTTCTGTAACCAATGTCTGTGAGTGTTTCGGACGCTACTTATTTAGCTGCTTGAGATGTAACCTGTTTGAAGACTCTTTGTAACCCTTCATCTGAAATTTTGATAATCACTGAAATGTTTTGATGGCAATATCATATTCAATTTGTTTTGCTACAATACCTAAAACTGATAGTACTGAGTAGAATTCGTGCTAAGGTGAAAAAATGACATCTTCCTGAGCCAAAGTGGGTTTAGACTAGAGCTAGGCACTACTGCATATGTTGTCTGGACAAAAACATGGATATCTGTCAAAGACAAACACATGGATATCCGTCAAAGACAAACACATGGATATCCGTCAAAGACAAACACATGGATATCCGTCAAAGACAAACACATGGATATTCGTCAAAGACAAACACATGGATATTCGTCAAAGACAAACACATGGATATCCGTCAAAGACAATCACATCGATATCCGTCAAAGACAATCACATCGATATCCGTCAAAGACAAACGCATGGATATCCGTCAAAGACAAACACATGGATATCAGTCAAAGACACACACATGGATATCCGTCAAAGACAAACGCATGGATATCCGTCAAAGACACACACATGGATATCCGTCAAAGACAAACGCATGGATATCCGTCAAAGACAAACGCATGGATATCCGTCAAAGACACACACATGGATATCCGTCAAAGACAAACGCATGGATATCCGTCAAAGACAAACACATGGATATCCGTCAAAGACAAACACATGGATATCCGTCAAAGACACACATGGATATCCGTCAAAGACATGGATATCCGTCAAAGACAATCATCACATGGATGTCCGTCAACGACAAACACATGGATATCCGTCAAAGACAAACACATGGATATCCGTCAAAGACAAACACATGGATATCCGTCAAAGACAAACACATGGATATCCGTCAAAGACAATCATCACATGGATATCCGTCAAAGACAATCATCATATGGATATCCGTCAAAGATAATCATCACATGGATATCCGTCATAGACAATCATCACATGGATATCCGTCAAAGACAATCATCACATGGATATCCGTCATAGACAATCATCACATGGATATCCGTCAAAGACAATCATCACATGGATATCCGTCAAAGACAAACATCACATGGATATCCGTCAAAGACAATCATCACATGGATATCCGTCAAAGACAATCATCACATGGATATCCGTCAAAGACAAACACATGGATATCCGTCAAAGACAATCATCACATGGATATCCGTCATAGACAATCATCACATGGATATCCGTCAAAGATAATCATCACATGGATATCCGTCAAAGACAAACATCACATGGATATCCGTCAAAGACAATCATCACATGGATATCCTGTCAAAGACAAACGCATGGATATCCGTCAAAGACAAACACATGGATATCCGTCAAAGACAATCATCACATGGATATCCGTCAAAGACAAACATCACATGGATATCCGTCAAAGACAATCATCACATGGATATCCGTCAAAGACAAACATCACATAGATATCCGTCAAAGACAAACACATCCAATCTAGAAGTGAACACCAGAAGACTAGACACACCACCAACGTTCGGTACAGTATAAAGAGGAGCTCTCCTCAACATCTTATCGGGCCTCTTAGAGGACGACGACATTCCAATTATAAGATTCCTCCCCAGCAAAATCAAAATCAACATAAAGGTGGGTGGGGCAACAGAAGGGCTTTCACCAGCAGCACCGGAAGTCCACAGGAAGCCAGCTCGAGTCCTGTGCTTTTCATAATCTATCTTGGGCACGCACTGAAAAGGAGTACGGCAAACTCACAATATCACAAATGACATGATAGGGAAATCAATTGCCAACATAAATCTTGTATGATGACGATGTTGACTTTGTACGCTTTGAGTATGTTGATGTGATCGATGTTCAATATAGATTGTGAAAACACAATCTCTTAATAAACTCTGACAAAACAGAACGCGCTGCTTTGACAAAAACGGATTCGAACTGGAGATTCACTAAAAGGGTAGGATCTCTCATAAGCAATAAAGAAGACATTGATAACAACAACAAAAAACACGAATAAAAAATTGCTTTGAATAAAATGATGAACATTTGGATCAGAGACGACAAGGTAAAAATTGCAAGAAAATTGAAATTATACAATTCTATAGTAAAATATGTCCTCTATGATGGCGGAATATGGGCTTTAACATGAAACAGAAGAACAAAAGTTAGATACTCTTCACATGAAACAACTAGAATACGATATTATCCTGTAAAACTATCAAACGAATCACTGTATATCAATTGCAAAGAAAGACAATATCGCTACTAATCCAGAAAGCTTGAAGGAGTTTATTTGGCCACATATTACGCAGAGGCCCCCCCCCCCAAATACTCGCAAACAAAGCGATGTCGTTCTATTTCTAAAGTACAAAATGAAAACACCCAGGGAAGGCATGTAACAAATCTACCGGATACGCTAAATTCAGACTCACAGAGGACGACCGTGAACTTATATATTATCTTCGATCGAAAGCAGACGAGAACAATCTTTCAAACGTCGCACACAATCGATCGAAGGATGTGGAAATTCATCATGTCAGAGATAAAGAGAACTGCCGAGACTGCGACTATAGCAGTTACAGGGCGGTAAGTCAGTAAGTAAGTCATACCTAGAAATCTAGAACCTGTTGAAATTCCTCCTAAAATTATCGGTTTCGGATTTGCAACAATAGCTGAAAGTATTAAATCACACCCTATTGCATTGGCCGTAGAAAATATGCTTAGAGCATAATTAGATAAATATAATGTGCTAGATGAGCATACATGAGAACCTTCTTAATTCGCATTTCTATCTGAGTAAACTTTAAATATTTTCCATGTCGTAGTCGGTGGTTAGAAGAAATCATCTCGTACACACGGTACACACACTTCACATAGAAGTGGTGTAACTCAACCGTAAACCGTAGTGTTGTGAGCTGGTAATCACGACGACACTGGTTCAAACCCCACGGCTGGCACAGGTGGGGGTTTTTTCTCTCTCACAGCGTTGTACTCTTAGTAAAAGTACTTCACTCTTCTTTCCTCATTTGACTCAGCTATAGGTAGGAGAAAAATCTTGTCAGAGTGTTAGTACGAAAGCCTTATGTATACTTTATGCTCCCCCAGAAGTTGAGAAGGGCTTTGAATGAAATGGCCTGCCGGGGATAAATAATGTACAGTCTGTGATCTCACATTTCTGCAGGGGATACGGACTATAAAGCCATCTTTTTCTTCTTTTTTGTTTGTTTACATGCTTTCGTTATCTGCACTAGGTTCTTTGTGTAATTTTGTCAATCTTTTCGCAACAAAGCTTTCATCGTTTTTTTTTTTTTTAAAGGATATCTTCTTTATAAAAAGTATACGGCACCCGAATTTGGGGACATTAAGAACCCCCCCCCCCCCCCGCCTCCCCTCCTCTACCCCCGAAAAAACCGCAACAAAAGTTTTAAAAATCAAACAACAAAAAACATGGGGTAAGAATTCAGCGGTTTTTTTTTGTATCTTTCACAATATTCTACCTCCAACAATTTCTTTTCCGCCAAATCATTTATTTTCTTCATTGAGACAATAAATGTTAACCAATAGTTATGACAAACTAATTCAGTCTCACCAAGTTGACGAGATAAGCATAATTACAAGAGAAACTTCCTATGGCAGTGAAACCTGGACCTTAGACAGTAGAGAATACAATAGAGTGCAGGCAGCCGAAATGAAATATCTAAGAAGAGTAGTAGGGAAAACTAAAAGAGACAAAATCAGAAACACAACAATAAGAGATCAAACCAAAGCAGATAGCATAAAAACTAAGATAGAAATGAATCAACTGAGATGGTTTGGGCATGTTAACAAAATGAATGACAATAGAATAGCTAAATCAGTATACAGTGTTAAAACTCAAGGTAAAAGACCAAAAGACAGACCTCGGAGAAAGTGGGAAAGAAGATATAAAAGAGGCATTAAAGAAAAGAAATTTAATTTTCACGGAAGGAAACAGAAAATGTCAGGACAGGGCAGCCTGGAGAAAAAATCATTTCGGGCATCTAAAACACATACACCGTAGGTAGAATGGGAGCTGATAAGGAAAGGAAGAAAGACAAGAGAAAAAACGCACAATCTTTATGTCAATGCCAGTAGTGTTTTATTAAGTTGCTTCCCTTTAACCAGTGAAAGTAATGACACAAGTTAAATACGAAAGCCCCGTAGAAAAATAAGACAAGACAAATACAAGGATTAGACAGACAAAAATCCTGACCGCCATGGGGATCGAACCCGCGACCACTGCATCGGCACCCATTGCCTCGCCATGAAAAGAAAGTGTGCTACCAACCGAGCTAACTACACTCCCTTTAACCAGCAATGCTTCCCTTTAACATTTAGCTCTTCCCTTTAACCTTAAGCGCTTCCTTTTAACCTTTAGCTCTTACCTTTAACTAGTAGTGCTTTCCTTTAACCTTTAGCTCTTCCCTTTAACCAGTAGCGCTTGACTTTAACCAGTAGCGCTTCCCTTTAACCTTTAGCTCTTCCTTTAACCTTTAGCTCTTCCCTTTAACCAGTAGCGCTTCCCTATAACATTCAGCTCTTGTCTTTAACCAGTAGCGCTTCCCTATATCCTTTAGCTATTCCTTTAACCAGTAGCGCTTCCTTTAACCTTCAGCTCTTCCCTTTAACCAGTAGCGCTTCCCTATAACCTTTAGCTATTCCCTTTAACCAGTAGCCCTTCCTTTTAACCTTTAGCTCTTCCCTTTAACCAGTAGCCCTTCCTTTTAACCTTTAGCTCTTCCCGTTACCAATAGCTCTCCCTTTTAACCAGTAGCGCTTTCCTTTTACTTTTAGCTCTTTCCGTTAACAACAGCACTTGACTTTTACCAATAACCCTTCCTTTTAACCATTAGCTCTTCCCTTTACCAGTAGCGCTTGTCTTTAACCATTAGCTCTTCCCTTTACCCGTAGCGCTTCCCTTTAACCTTTAGCTCTTCCCTTTACCAGTAGCGCTTCCCTTTAGCTCTTCCCTACCAGTAGCTTCTTTAACCTTTATCTCTTACTTTTACCAGTAGCGCTTCCTTTAACTCTTCCTTTATCAGTATCTAACCTTTAGCTTTCCCTTTACCAGTAGCGCTTGTCTTTAACCTATAGCTCTTCCCTTTATCAGTAGCCCTTCCTTTAACCTTTAGCTCTTCCCTTTACCAGTAGCGCTTGTCTTTAACCTATAGCTCTTCCCTTTATCAGTAGCCCTTCCCTTTAACCATTAGCTCTTCCCTTTACCAGTAGCGCTTCCCATTAACCTTTAGCCCTTCCTTTATCAGTAGCGCTTCCCTTTAACCTTTACCTCTTCCCTTTACTAATAGCGCTTGACTTTAACCAGTAGCGCTTCCATTTAGCTTTATCCAGTAAGTAACGCTTGCCTTTAACCAGTAGCAACCCCTTTAACATTTAGCTCATCCTTTTACCAATAGCGGCTCCTTTAACCATTCGCTCTTCTCTTTAATTATTAGCTCTTCCATTTAACCACTCCCTCTTTAATTTACCAGTAGTGCTTGCCTTTAACCATTAGCTCTTGAATTTACCAGTAGCGCCTCTCTTTAACCATTAGCTCTTCTCTTTAATCATTAGCTCTACCATTTAACCATTAGCTCTTGAATTTACCAGTAGCGTTTGCTTTTAACCAGTAGCTCTTCCTTTTAACCATTAGCTCTTCTCTTTACCAGTAGCGCCCACTTTGACCAGTATCGCTTACCTTTAACCAGTAGCTATGCACGTACGATCGTGCACAGTGGAGCCATGCATGGAAAGTCATTGGTAAATACCAAATGAGATGAATTAATGATAAACATATTGAAAATCATACTCCAAAAACAAGATTGTAAAAGAAGTAAAACAAAATGACCAAGTTGATATGTATATATTATGTACGTCATATATACAATATAACAATTGTCTTTGACTACCTATACTACCATGCGCAAGAATTCGTTGACAATTGGCATTGACTACACTACCAGAAACACAGAGCATAGGCAATGATGTCAATCCGACATCTGAGCTACGTAAAACTTGAAGCAGTTTTGGCTACGAATTATGGAACAGATGCGTAGATGGATCGTTAAATTTTTCTTAGGAAGATCTATAAATAGATAGACCTAAACACATAAATAACTATAACAACTGATAGGTAGACTGTAGCACACACATGCATGAGATGTTGTAGCGGTAATGTTGTGAACTGGTAATCTCTACACACATATACAAGGTGTTGTAGCTGGACTGTAATGTTGTGAACTGGTAATCTCTACACACACATACATGCGGTGTTGTAGCTGAACTGTAGTAATGGTGTGAGCTGGTAATCTCTACATACACACATGCGGTGTTGTAGCTGAACTGTAGTAATGGTGTGAGCTGGTAATCTCTACATACATACATGATGTGTTGTAGCTGAACTGTAGTAATGGTGTGAGCTGGTAATCTCTACATACATACATGATGTGTTGTAGCTGAACTGTAGTAATGGTGTGAGCTGGTAATCTCTACATACATACATGCGGTGTTGTAGCTGAACTGTAGTAATGGTGTGAGCTGGTAATCTCTACATACATACATGATGTGTTGTAGCTGAACTGTAGTAATGGTGTGCGCTGGTAATCTCTACACACACATACATGAGATGTAGTAGCTGGACAGTAATGTTGTCAGCTGGTAATCTCTACACATACATACATGAGATGTAGCAGCTGGACAGTTATGGTGTCAGCTGGTAATCTCTACACATACATGAGATGTAGTAGCTGGACAGTAATGTTGTCAGCTGGTAATCTCTACACATACATACATGAGATGTAGTAGCTGGACAGTTATGGTGTCAGCTGGTAATCTCTACACACACATACATGAGGTGTTGTAGCTGGACCGTAATCTCTACACACACATACATGTGTTGTATGTGTGAGCTGGCAATATCTACACACACATACAAGAGGTGTTGTAGCTGAACCGTAAAGGTATGAGCTGGCAATCTCTACATACACATACAAGAGGTGTTGTAGCTGGACCGTAAAGGTATGAGCTGGCAATCTCTACACACACATACAAGAGGTGTTGTAGCTGGACCGTAAATGTGTGAGCTGGCAATCTCTACGACACTGGTTTGCAGGTGACGTTGGTGGCCAATTGTTAGGCTGCCGGACTGGAGATCATGAGGTCCCGGGGTCGAATTCTAGCAAAGCTAGGTCGGCGGACGTTGTGCCCTTCGGAAAAGACACTTAGCGCGCGTTATCTCACCCTCCCCCCTTTACCCAGCCTCCCACCCTCCAGTTTGAAATGGGTACAAGCACATACACATTGGGAGTAAAAGAATGCGGCAGACTATCGTCTTTGCCAGGAGGTGATTTTTGTCACTTGTTCTGCTAAAAGCTATAAAAACCGGGATACGCTCTGGCTCTATTGGCCGTAACTGCAGTGTAGGAACAATTGTACTTGTTAGTGTTTACAGATGTGATAATAATATATCAGTAAGCGTCACATGAGCTTAGGAATGATGGGCCGGAAACGCGACAATCTTGACTCTATAACATTTCCTTGGACATCACAATTATTCGTTGATTCCTTTGAGTTATTACTCGGCTATTTCTTTTATATTTAAAAACTGTTAAAAAAAAAAAAGGTTATTTCTTTGTGTCATCGAGGGTCACACCATACAGTCGAATTATACCAGTGGCAACATTATGAGGTCACACCATACAGTCGAATTATACCAGTGGCAACATTATGAGGTCACACCATATAGTCGAATTATACCAGTGGCAACATTATGAGGTCACACCATACAGTCGAATTATACCAGTGGCAACATTATGAGGTCACACCATACAGTCGAATTATACCAGTGGCAACATTATGAGGTCACACCATATAGTCGAATTATACCAGTGGCAACATTATGAGGTCACACCATATATCGAATTATACCAGTGGCAACATCGAATTATTATACCAGTGACAACATTATGAGGTCACACCATACAGTCGAATTATACCAGTGGCAACATTATGAGGTCACACCATACAGTCGAATTATACCAGTGGCAACATTATGAGGTCACACCATACAGTCGAATTATACCAGTGGCAACATTATGAGGTCACACCATACAGTCGAATTATACCAGTGGCAACATTATGAGGTCACACCATACAGTCGAATTATACCAGTGGCAACATTATGAGGTCACACCATATAGTCACCATATGAGGTCAGTCGAATTATACCAGTGGCAACATTATGAGGTCACACCATACAGTCGAATTATACCAGTGGCAACATTATGAGGTCACACCATACAGTCCGAATTATACCAGTGGCAACATTATGAGGTCACACCATATAGTCGAATTATACCAGTGGCAACATTATGAGGTCACACCATATAGTCAATCAATTATACCAGTGGCAACATTATGAGGTCACACCATACAGTCGAATTATACCAGTGGCAACATTATGAGGTCACACCATACAGTCGAATTATACCAGTGACAACATTATGAGGTCACACCATGCAGTCCAATTATACCAGTGACAACATTATGAGGTCACACCATACAGTCGAATTATACCAGTGGCAACATTATGAGGTCACACCATACAGTCGAGGCAACATTATGAGGTCACAATTATTATACCAGTGATTATGAGGTCACACCATACAAATTATACCAGTGACCAGTGGCAACATTATGAGGTCACACCATACAGTCACACCATATAGAATTATACCAGTGGCAACATTATGAGGTCACACCATACAGTCGAATTATACCAGTGGCAACATTATGAGGTCACACCATACAGTCGAATTATACCAATGGCAACATTATGAGGTCACACCATACAGTCAAATTATACCAGTGACAACATTAAGAGGTCACACCATGCAGTCGAATTATACCAGTGGCAACATTATGAGGTCACACCATACAGTCGAATTATACCAGTGACAACATTATGAGGTCACACCATACAGTCGAATTATACCAGTGACAACATTATGAGGTCACACCATACAGTCGAATTATACCAGTGGCAACATTATACCAGGTCACACCATATAGTCGAATTATACCAGTGGCAACATTAATTATACCAGTGGCAACATTGTGTCACACCATGCAGTCGAATTATACCAGTGGCAACATTATGAAAACGTTTTACTCATCCATAATTGAAAGTATTGGTATTAATACTTTTGGAATTATTTGCTATGAAACAAATCTCAATCAAAATTGAATTTAAAACATTGATAGGTGTAGTAAAAAGTCATTCATTCAATACAATGAAACACAAATTGCCATCCTTTGTTGAACTTGTTGAAAAGTCGATACATGTAGTTAGGAGAGTTTAATCTATTATAGAAGATCAGCACATCTATTGCACCAAGAATTTAGATTATCAGAAAGAAGCAATAGATTTTAAAAGAACAAAGAAAGACATATGCAAAAATTCATTTATTCCCTATGGAATAAGACTGTTGTAAACTGAGCACAGACGATGACAATGTTCCTCCTATCCACCTACACTCATATACATAATGTTCATTTCCATGTTGTATTAGATAGAATGCTTGAATGTGAATTTTGTTTGTAACGTGACAGTACAACTGTCTACGATCGAGTGAATGTTTCCATGTTCCCACTCCCGCCCCTCACTCCCCTTTATGTACACATTCTAGTTAATATTTTAATGGTTAAAAGACATTTGTTTGTAGTTTTGTAAACTTTTATCACATGACCTAGTCAATTGTCTCATATGAGATCAATACAGTTATATCATGCAAGCATGACACACCCCGAGTGATACCAAGTACGATTATTAGACCAGGTCAGTATTCGATGCAGGGCTTACACAGGTAGGCATGCCCGATACAATTACAACATTTTTTAATAAAAACCAAAATGGCGGCTAAGGGGAATGAAACTTCTACTCGAAGATGAGACGAGGAAAAAAAAAAATCAATAATCAAACGTCACTTCTGGTATAAAACTTTCTCATATGAAAACGATTTTGGGATTATTTAGAACGTATATGTAAACTATGGTAACTTTATTGGCCTAACACAGCCTGGCGAAGAAAGAACGACCAACTCAGAATTATAATATATATATATATATATATATATATATATATATATATATATATATATATATATATATATATAGATATAGAGAGAGAGAGAGAGAGAGAGAGGAGGGAGGGAGGGAGGGAGGGAGAGGGGAGAGAGGGAGAGAGGGAGAGAGGGGAGAGGGAGAGAGGGAGAGAGGAGAGAGTAGAGAAAGGGAGAGAGAGAGAGAGAGAGGGAGGGAGAGAGAGAGAGAGAGAGAGAGAGAGAGAGAGAGAGAGAGGGAGAGAGAGAGAGAGAGGGAGGGAGGAGGGAGGGAGGGATAGGGAGGAGGACGGAGGGAGGGAGGTAGGCCTGCTATAGATATATATATTGATATAGAGAGAGAGAGAGAGAGAGAGAGAGAGAGAGAGAGAGAGAGAGAGAGAGAGAGAGAGAGAGAGCGAGAGAGAGAGAGAGAGAGAGAGAGAGAGAGAGAGAGAGAGAGAGAGAGAGAGAGAGAGAGAGAGAGAGAGAGAGAGAGAGAGAGAGAGAGAGAGAGAGAGAGAGAGAGAGAGAGAGAGAGAGAGAGAGAGAGATGTTATCGTATCTCATACAATTTGACCACAGACTCTTCTTGACTGGCTAGTCTGTCAATGTTATGTATCCTCTGATACCTTAATGAGAACGAGGTTTTCTTCCTCTACTTTTCCGGTAAAAATAGATCGACATGGATATGATTACGGCTATAGCTATGTTCATTTATTACATCCTCATTACTGCCTGTCGCTCGGATACCAATAGCACCCACTTGTAACACATTTACGTTATCAATTGTGACTATCTATTTGATGTGATCGCAGTGTAATATTGCAATGCTAATAATTGTTGACGAGACGAGTGAAAGTACGATGTGTTAACATATATTTGCCAATGTGTGATCACACACATACGCACACACACACACACACACACACACACACACACATCGGTGTATGCTTGTGTGTGCGTTTAGACGTGGGTGTGCAAGTGTTTCTGCGCGCGCGTGCGTGTGTGTGTGTGTGTGTGTGCATGAGCGAGTGTGTGTGTATATGTGTGTGTGTCTGTGTGTGTTTCTGTGTCTAAGGTTGTATCTGGATGTCAATGTCTCAGGTGCATTAATTGTCTCTTTGGATCTGTCAATGACCAACCTGTTACCATATTTAATAGCGTGTTATCATTTGGTTTATATTTGGAAATAAGTAAAACAATGGTGTACGCGTGTTACCATGATATATATATATATATATATATGAG
This sequence comes from Doris montereyensis, assembly GCA_037039925.1. Classification (NCBI taxonomy): domain Eukaryota; kingdom Metazoa; phylum Mollusca; class Gastropoda; order Nudibranchia; family Dorididae; genus Doris; species Doris montereyensis. Next base: position 93,581 of record JAXRKP010001308.1, on the reverse strand, counting down.
GGAGTGAGATGCAAAAACCGCTATATCCGAACATTAGAACATGAGAAAATCATGTTTTTATTCGCTGCTCAGTTCTAAATGGAGCTGATCAATTTCATGTTTAGAGCCGAGTTGTAATAGAATATAGTCAGTTTTGAATAAAAATGATTTAATCACCAGAAGAGTCTTCATTCAAAGTTCGAGATGGTGAAACAACTCACAATAAATCATGTGAAAATGGCACATAGCAGGGTTTGCATCTCACCCCATTAATATATATATATATATATATATATTGATGTATATATAACTAGCTGTTTTCATATGCAACATGTGAATGGAACCAGTAATTGACTAATGTACTGTATTTATTAACATTTTTATCAGCATTGTCAATTCCAAATCAGAATTTCACAATATAGTCATGTTGAGAGGATGATTGAATCCTAGATCTGATATATGAACTATGATTACAGTTATGGTTTCAGGTCAACAGGATAGAGATATTGAGAAAATGAAATCAATAATGTAACCCAAAGCAAATGGAGGAGCCAAATTAACCAAATATATCAGGACTGTTGAACTAAAGGTGATTGCATGTAACGTTTTAGTTTTGGTAAGTCTTTGTTCTGGTTTTGTTCTATCACAAGTCAATCTCTAACTCCCTTTCTCTCTCTCTCTCTCTCTCTCTCTCTCTCTCTCTCTCTCTCTCTCTCTCTCTCTCTCTCTCTCTCTCTCTCTCTCTCTCTCTCTCTCTCTCTCTCTCTCTCTCTCTCTCTCTCTTCTTCTCCTCTCTCTCTCTCTCTCTTGATCTGTCTGGTTGTTATATCGTATGACTCTGTGTGTGTTGTCTCTATTGTAAGATCTTATACATACAATGGTCGTTCCCTACTTCTAATAACATGAGCAGTCCGAGCGAAATAAAGAAATCCTACCCCAAACAAACCCACTCTGATATCACCATAGTTGTGGATGTGTTTAAAATAAAAAAGAAATCAACTGAAGCATTTCTCCAGTTCAGTTTTTTTAAACATTTAAATAAAAGAGTCCTATACATCTCTTCTTCTTCTTCTTCTTCTTCTTCTTCTTCTTCTTCTTCTTCTTCTTCTTCTTCTTCTTCTTCTTCTTCTTCTTCTTCTTCTTCTTCTTCTTCTTCTTCTTCTTCTTCTTCTTCTTCTTCTTCTTCTTCTTCTTCTTCTTCTTCTTCTTCTTCTTCTTCTTCTTCTTCTTCTTCTTCTTCTTCTTCTTCTTCTTCTTCTTCTTCTTCTTCTTCTTCTTCTTCTTCTTCTTCTTCTTCTTCTTCTTCTTCTTCTTCTTCTTCTTCTTCTTCTTCTTCTTCTTCTTCTTCTTCTTCTTCTTCTTCTTCTTCTTCTTCTTCTTCTTCTTCTTCTTCTTCTTCTTCTTCTTCTTCTTCTTCTTCTTCTTCTTCTTCTTCTTCTTCTTCTTCTTCTTCTTCTTCTTCTTCTTCTTCTTCTTCTTCTTCTTCTTCTTCTTCTTCTTCTTCTTCTTCTTCTTCTTCTTCTTCTTCTTCTTCTTCTTCTTCTTCTTCTTCTTCTTCTTCTTCTTCTTCTTCTTCTTCTTCTTCTTCTTCTTCTTCTTCTTCTTCTTCTTCTTCTTCTTCTTCTTCTTCTTCTTCTTCTTCTTCTTCTTCTTCTTCTTCTTCTTCTTCTTCTTCTTCTTCTTCTTCTTCTTCTTCTTCTTCTTCTTCTTCTTCTTCTTCTTCTTCTTCTTCTTCTTCTTCTTCTTCTTCTTCTTCTTCTTCTTCTTCTTCTTCTTCTTCTTCTTCTTCTTCTTCTTCTTCTTCTTCTTCTTCTTCTTCTTCTTCTTCTTCTTCTTCTTCTTCTTCTTCTTCTTCTTCTTCTTCTTCTTCTTCTTCTTCTTCTTCTTCTTCTTCTTCTTCTTCTTCTTCTTCTTCTTCTTCTTCTTCTTCTTCTTCTTCTTCTTCTTCTTCTTCTTCTTCTTCTTCTTCTTCTTCTTCTTCTTCTTCTTCTTCTTCTTCTTCTTCTTCTTCTTCTTCTTCTTCTTCTTCTTCTTCTTCTTCTTCTTCTTCTTCTTCTTCTTCTTCTTCTTCTTCTTCTTCTTCTTCTTCTTCTTCTTCTTCTTCTTCTTCTTCTTCTTCTTCTTCTTCTTCTTCTTCTTCTTCTTCTTCTTCTTCTTCTTCTTCTTCTTCTTCTTCTTCTTCTTCTTCTTCTTCTTCTTCTTCTTCTTTCTTCTTCTTCTTCTTCTTCTTCTTCTTCTTCTTCTTCTTCTTCTTCTTCTTCTTCTTCTTCTTCTTCTTCTTCTTCTTCTTCTTCTTCTTCTTCTTCTTCTTCTTCTTCTTCTTCTTCTTCTTCTTCTTCTTCTTCTTCTTCTTCTTCTTCTTCTTCTTCTTCTTCTTCTTCTTCTTCTTCTTCTTCTTCTTCTTTTCTTCTTCTTCTTCTTCTTCTTCTTCTTCTTCTTCTTCTTCTTCTTCTTCTTCTTCTTCTTCTTCTTTTTTAACAAAACACGGGGGTAAATATTATATTGGTGCAAATAAAAAACATAAAGTTGAACCACACCGCAGTTGTTTTATATTTAATACTAAACTACCAGCAGATACGAAAATATTAACAGATCCTCCTGTCGATTCTGTATTTGTCATTCATGGATATATTTCTGGTCTCAGAACCAATGTTAGAAGGGTTGAATATATCGATTGAAGATTTAAAAGCAACTAAAGATTTTAGCATTAGAATTATAAAAACTAAGACCAGCTATGCAATAAAATCTTCCACAGAAGAATTAAAACTAGAAGTTACTGGTGAGATAAGACTGAATAACATAACTATTTACAATGATGTTTATTATATAAATAAAATTGCTTTTTCAACAGAAAAAATAACCGATGAAGATATTTTTGTTTTAAAAAATATTCTTAAAAAATGGACAAATTAAATCTGAGTGAAAAATTTATTATTGATGAAAGTATGCAAGAGTATGAACTTCTTGAATATACTCCTGATGTGTGTAGTTCTTCCTTAAAAAAAGTAATGAAATAAGAATTAAAATTAATAATCAGGATACGTTTTTAGATATATCCGAGAGTTATTTAGAATTTGAAGGACAACTTGTTAGAGATAAAATTGGTGTTGAAAGTGATTATAAAGAAGAAGATAAAGTAGTATTGATCAATAATGTGTTGATGTATTTATTCAGTAATATTAAATATAAAGTAAGTGGACAAGAAATTGAAAGTTTAATTTATCTTGGAGAAATGACAACTATGATGGGGTATTTGAAATATTCAGAAGATTTTGCGAAAACCGAAGGAATAAATCAATTATGGTATAAAGATAGATCTAATCAATTTGGTGGAAATGGATTCATTACCAGACATTATTATATTATGGAAAAAGCTAAACAAAAAAGTAAATTTTAGTTTTGCATTCCACTTAAACATATTTTTGGATTCTGTGAAACTTATAATAAGGTATTTGAACATGAATTATCATTATACAGAAAACAATCTAGTAAAGATGCAGTGCATATTGAGTTTCAAAAAGAATTAGAAATCACTGACAAAGATGGAAAAAAGAAACTGAAACTGGTGTTGCAATGACAAAAGGTGGAATGGTAAAATTGAATAAATTATCATGGTTTGTTCGACATGTGAAACCAAGTCTAGAATATGAAAATAAATTAATGCAAGCAATAAAAAATAAAGTTAATTACACTATCATTTATAAAAAAAACTACATGGAGAAAATATTTCAATTCCACAAGGAAATGCATTTGATTGGCGTCTATCAACAAGTAGCAATCCAGAAAAACCAAGATATATTATTATTGATTTCAAATAAATAAAGAACAGGATAAAGAATCATTTAATAAAGCATTGTTTTGGCATGCTGATATGAAAAATATTGTTGTAAGTTTAAATTCAAGAAGATATCCTGAAATAGATTATAATATAAATTTTGATGAAAATCAATTTAGTAGAATGATTAGAGAAGCTGTTAAGTTCAAGAAGAATTGTTTGCATGGATTCCACCTTATATTTCACTATTTGATTATAAAGATTTATATCCATTATTTGTTATTGATGTTAGTAATCAATCTGATAGTATTAAGGGTGGTATTACTGATATTACAGTTAAAATGAATTTTGATAAAACATCTGAACCAAACATGGAAGCATATGCTATAATTGTTTCTGATATAATTATACAATTCCAAAATGATGGAAGTAAATTTAAAATTCTACAATGATTTATAAAAAGGAAGTGTATTTATTCCATCCTCTAAATTATATCTTTTATCATCAAATGGTGACATACTTTTTTATTTACTTCATTTATAAACATTTCATGTTTTTCAGAATTCATTGTATACATTGTATTCATTTTCATTTCTTTATTAAATAAACAATTTTTATAATCATCAAATTTTATATCTTTTTCAATAGTTGTTTTTCCAATTCCTTTCAATTTTTTAATTTCTTTTAAATCTGTCATTGTGAATGAATATGCTTTACTTCTTAAAAATACAATTTCATTAATAATTTTTCCATTTAATTCATCGTTAAATTTTCCAATTAATTTTTTTTATTTTTAGTTGAATGTAAATGATGTTCTTTAGGATAATCTGCAACTAATTCATCACGGTTCTCAGCAGTTAATTCTTTTGTGAAAGACATTTTAATTACATTATTTTTTGTTTAGCTTATTCATCATATCATTAATTGATTTTAACACAGATTCTCTTAATTCATTTTTCCTTTTTCTTCGTCTAATTTATTATTTATTATTTTTTCGAATATCTTCTTTACAAAATTGATAATGGCTTTGTTCTTTTAAGATTAGATCAAATTCTTCATTTGAAATATGATTATTATTTAATGCTTTAGATAAAAGTGATTGAATAGTATTCAATTTATTTTGACTTAGATTATATATATCACGATGCTTTTGTTCTTTACTTTTAAACTTCTTAATTAATTTATTTGTAATAATGCTGAATACTCCAGCGCCAGCAGAAACAGCTCCTAAAATAACAGATACTGGAATTAGAACTACTGTTGATAAAGTAGAAATACTCGCAACTCCAGATGCAGTAGAAAAAACATTTAATCCATAATTTGTGTAATGTAAAGCAATACTTGCTTTCAATATTTCTTACTTAAACTTCTTCTTATTTCACTATTTCTTTCTAACTCATTCTTAATATCTTTTATATGCTCTAATCTAATATTTGAAGTAGTATTATCATGTTTTATATCTATATAAACATTTTCGATTGGAGGCGCAGTTGGCTCTTTATTCAATCGGGGGTAAATCTTCTCAACTTCAATCTCATCCATTTTTATTGGATAAAAAATAAACAGAATTAAAATAAAACATTTAAGAAGGGAATATCTTTTACTAAATCACCTATAACGCCACTTCCATCATACCATTCATTACCATCATTTCATAAAAAGACACCATCACCAGCAGTTTCTAATTCTGGTACTTGTTTTGGAGATAAATATAATCCTGATTTTTTTAATTTTTACAATATTTCCATTCCGTTTTAAGTATAACCCAGACTCAAATATTTTGTTAACAGCTGTAGATGCCAATCCTGATAATGCACCAATTCCTAATACTTTTCCCGCTGCAGGCAATATTGTTTTTGCTGCTGGTAATAAGAATTTCGTTAAAGCACCAAGAAATCATCCTTCTACTTTATCTTTATTATATTTTAATTGTGCTTTTGATAGTTTAATATTAACAGACTTATGATTATCAAATGCTTTAATAATTTTGTTTATTTGTGATTGTGTTAATGCTATTTTATCATCACCATCAGAATCAACTCTAATAGTGACAGATTCATTATTTTTCATAGCAAGTTGAATTTTCTTTTTCTGATTATCACTTATGTTTAGAAGTGCTTCTGTATATTTTGTTTCGCTCATTTTCTAATATGAAATTTGAGATAATATTTTTCAATTTTTATATCAGTACCATCTTTGTCTTTTATTTCAACCTTAAAGTTTTTAAATTTATCCTTAATTGGATGACAAATAAGTACATTTGGTTTTTCAATTATTTTACATGAAGAATTTAAGAATGAATAAACGAATGGTGATTCTAAATTGTTAAAGTAAATATTTTCAATGCAATTAAGATGAACATTAATTATATCATAAAATATTGGAAATTTAAAATTATTTTCTGATTCATATTCTTTATTTTCTGTTTGACTACCATATTCCTTTTATCATTAAAACCTAAGATTTTTCCAATAGTGTTAACATGAGAAAATCTAACTATAAAACCTTTATTAGTTTTTAGTATAGTTTTATCTTTTTCGATAAAAATATTTAATGCAAAGTGGACTTTATAATGAATTTGTTGTATAAAATTTCTTTTATCATAGCAACCTGTTTTAAGTTCAAATATTTGCCATCCACCAGAATCATTTCGTTTTATTTCAATAATATTATTATTTTTATTTATATTGATTATATAAAGGGAACTAAATTCCATCAATGCAATCACAATTATCACAATCAATCGGCGTTTCAAATGTTTTAGTTAAAGAATCATTAAGTACAATAATATAACTTTCTTTTTTAACCCATTCAATATATTTTTCCATCTTATTATTATCCCTTAAAACAGTTTATTTTTTTTTGATTTCCTTTTGATTTTGTTCTAGTTTATCAATAATTCTATTTTCAAGTTTAGTATTTTTTTCTAATTTTTCTAATAACTTTTCCCCCATATTATCTTTCAGTATTGAAATATTTTTTTCTTCACTTTCATCATTATAATAATCACTGAATCAAAATTTATGTGTTGTCATTTTATTAGATCATTTTTATCTTAGATGAAATCTAATAGTAATTATTTCTCCTCTTAAATCAAGTAGAAAGTTATTTTGATCAGTTATTTTAACATGGAAATCTCCTATGTTATTTAATGTCACAGGAAAATAAATTGGATTTGTTGGTTTTTGGATTATTTTATATCCAGGTGACACTTTCGGGAAACATGAATAAATAACAGCTTCTCGAGTTCCATTTACAATTGAACCATTAATAATATTAATATGAATAAAGATAGTGTTAATTGCTAGAATATTTTCTACATTTTCAGATTCATGTATTCCTGTGCCATAAACATGATTAGTAAAACCTAAGACCCTTTTAATACTATTATTATGAGAAAACTTAACTTTATATCGAGTTTTATATCTAGAATTGATTTTAATGTATTCAGATTTGGTTTTAAAATGAATGCATCATCATCATCATTCTTTCAATTGTCTTTCTATTGTTTTATCTAAACCTTTAAATTCATATGACCCCTTTAGAAAAGTGATAATTTTATTTTCTGAATTACTTTCATATTCAATTATATTATTATGTGATGATATACTTGGAAATGAATAATAAGTCTCTAGATCCACCAATGCAATTTCATATTGTTTAGTTCTATCCAATTTAAATGGAGGGTTAAATGTGGTGTTGAATTCTGATTCATTCATACTAACAATTACCTGATAATCTTCTTTTGGAGATGTATTATTAATCAACTGTTTTAATAATTCATTATTTTCTTTTAATAGTTCTTTATTTTCATTATCCATTTTTTAGAATATAAAAAACGTATAAATTATGTCGATATTTACCAGAATTTACAGGAGATGAATGGTCTATTACCAAATAATTATATGGTTTTGTCCAACATATTTCACAGAATGATTTAAATTCTTTCAAATCCATATCTTCAGAAGCATAATCTTGATAAATGTGTTGAATGTTTTTATTATCTTGTTTAAACAAACATATAAAGTTACTGTTCTCTCTAATTGTTTGTCTCGGCAGACGAAAGTAATTTTGACTTAGATAGAAACAGTCTACATTGCTATGTCTACCTCTGGTATAATAGTCGTCACATGTGTTTTGTTGCTGTAGTAATACATCATCAAATACCATTAGATTTTTATCTGTGGATTTCAGTTCTTTAGGATCAATTATATTTTCAGAGCTTTCAAAAAATTCACATTTAATTGGATTTTCATTATGTAATCTTTCACCTGTTTGTTTTATAAATTCATAAGGACACATTTTATTTTTCTTTATTTCATTTTTAAGATTGAATACATTAAGAATTGATTTTTTATTTAGATTATTATCAAACCCACATTTCATGATTTTATATTTTGGTTGAAATAAGCTTTTTCCATATACAATTAGGTTATTATAATCTAATAAATCTTTGTCTAACACCAGATTAAACAAAATATTTGTTTTTCCACACCCAAACTTTCCCACAATTAACCCTCTTATACTTTTTGGTAGCATTTTAGAATTGTTTCCATTTGTTTCTTCTTCCCAATCAATATTCATCGCCATTTATTTAGGTATAAATTTAAGATGAAAAAAATAATACAACAATAGAACAATACAACAATACAACAATACAACAATACAACAATACAACAATACAACAATACAACAATACAACAATAGGGTGATGGTGGTGGCAGATAAATAAAAGATATGGGAGGAAACTAATCATTTGTTTTATAAGTGACATCACTTCCTTGAGGGGTGAAGTTCAAATCAACCACCCTAACACTTAGTGATTTCTGATTTTGATATTAGCAGAAAATCAACTAAGTCCAAATGGTGGTCGCCTGAAAAGGCAACCGGTGAGGAAAATGTGTAGACTGTTGAAGAGTTGATCTGAATCTTGCGCTACAGACTGTGATGTGGAGTAGTTGAAAGTTCTGAAGAGTTGACCTGATGTGGAACGCGATGTTTCTTGAGAGTGTTGACATATATCTCGCGGCACTGGCTGGTCCGCGACCTAGACCTAGGCTGGTGACCTAGAGTGTTGACATATATCTCGGCACTGGCTGGTCCGCGACCTAGTTGAGAGTGTTGACATATATCTCGCGGCACTGGCTGGTCCGCGACCTAGTTGAAGTGTTGACATATATCTCGCGGCACTGGCTCGTCCGGTGCGCGACCTAGTTGAGTGTTGACATATATCTCGCGGCACTGGCTCGTCCGCGACCTTGACATATATCTCGCGGCACTGGCTCGTCTGGTGCGCGACCTAGTTGAGAGTGTTGACATATATCTCGCGGCACTGGCTCGTCCGCGACCTAGTTGAGAGTGTTGACATATATCTCGCGGCACTGGCACGCGACCTGAGTGTTGACATATATCTCGCGGCACTGGCTGGTCCGCGACCTAGTTGAAGTGTTGACATATATCTCGCGGCACTGGCTGGTCACGACCTAGTTGAGTATTGACATATATCTCGCGGCACTGGCTGGTCCGACCTAGTTGAGAGTGTTGACATATATCTCGCGGCACTGGCTCGTCCGTGACCGCGACCTAGTTGAGAGTGTTGACATATATCTCGTTCTCAGTCGGTGGAGATCAAACTTGATCCTCATGGATAAAATGTGTTGTTTCATTCAACCAATACTGCTTGATAACTTAATCGCTATCTAGCATCTCCTTGATATCTGTTTTCAAATGGTACATTTCATAAAAGGAAAGACCAAGAGAGGTGAATAGTGAATATGATCCGAATAGATTATATATTTCTCTCAATCTGCGGGCATATCGAGCACATATTCCAACGTTTAGTTTTAACCAATCATTCCACACATCCGCGTGTGTCCCTCCCAGCTTTTCTACATCAAAAATTTTAAACGCCATTTCGAAAAGGCCACCATATTGTAAATTTACTAACATTGAAGTCGCTTCATGCCTTTTAAGATGTTTGTATCCTTCTTGCAGTGGGTTGATAGCATCTTTCACAGATGATATCTCAGAAAGCTTACGGAAAAATATTTCCTTTTTAAATTTAAGACTTGTGTCAATTAATTTTGATTGTAAATATACATTCAAATCTTGTGGTGATCTTGTCTTTTTTTTCTCTTGTCTTGTGTTGTATATAATGTACTTAACTTCCTCTTTGGACGCGGTGGTAGTTTTGGCATTTTTTTTCATTTCATTGGGGGCTCCTGCCCTCATATCTTCTAAAACGCGGGCAGTGTCTTTGAAATATTTAATATGCTCATCTAATAAAAGAATTTGTTCCTCACTCCACGCAGAAGGCGTCGTAAGATAAAAAAGTATCCCATTCGAACGAATCCACAACCATAGGTTCAGTTGTTGATTGATTCGACGATTTAGAACTATCCAAAGACATAGAATTAATAGTTTGCGTATTCCCAGTTGTTGATTGTTCCGACGATTTAAAACTATCCAAAGAAATAGAATTCATAGTTTGCGTATTCCCAGTTGTTGATTGAGCCATAATGAAATAACTTCTTTCTTCCTTGATATTCAAAGTAGAAATGGTTTAGCTGCGAGTTTACCCAGAGAACTTATCCTTGGTTGTCATTATCAACAGAATCAACAAAGATTCTCATTGGATTTACATCATAGTGTGGTCTTGATCATATATAAAGTTGATTTGGTAAACAGGTCTGAAACATGTTTGAAATATCTTATCAGGTCTTGTAACAGCGCTAACTTCGCTTCTTAGCCGACAATAGGCCCGGACCCAATCATAAAATAATTCCAATAGGCATTTACCCAAATAACTAATATCATAACATTCTTGAATGAATATTTTTCTCCCCCCCCCCGTAATGTTGTGAATCAAATCTCAAGTTTCAGAATGTCACAGTGAAACCTTGTGCGTTCTGATATCACTTTTAGTTGCGTTCTGAGTCCAGGCAGGCAACACAGATCGTTAGCGTCCGCTGAGATAAGATATATCTTTATTGTCCCAAAATACAGGCACTTATGCTTGATGGTACATCGTATTTCACAGTAGTACAAGATACACATTATATTATACAAAGGTCATAGAGCACGGTGTATGGTGTCATCGCAGTTCAAGATTTAAAAAAACAACAACAAAAAACAATAATATAATACAGCGGCATTAATTTTATGAATGTTTTAAAAACGTCTTACAACGCAAAAATAATAGAGAGTGGTCTGTACAAGTACAAACCCTATACTACTGCCACGGTTTCTTATTTGTCCTTGTCAATTACACACACCACCTCTGTGTGAATGTCACGGTTTCTTATTTGTCCTTGTCAATTACACACACCACCTCTGTGTGAATGTCACGGTTTCTTATTTGTCATTGTCAATTACACACACCACCTCTGTGTGAATGTCACAGTTTCTTATTTGAATTTGGTTTTACCCACATCCACAACTCAGGTGATCTCGGGGGATTTGGTAGGATTTCTGTTTTGCCAGACTGCCATGTAAACAGCCAAGGGATAAAAAAACCCCGAGCACATAGTGTTAGTATCTGCACAAAGGATCTCCTTTTCATCGTCGGACTCCAATGGGACTAGGTGTCGATCCACCTACATGGACCTACTCGAAGAAAACCCAAAACAACTGGAGAAAACCTTTTAACCACCGTTGGGGTTTGAGTGAACTCACGACCTTTTGGTTGAGAGGCCGATACATTACCCCCACTCCCCCACCCCGAATGTCATGAAAGCGATGGCTTGCCGCACAGTCGTGAGCACTGTTTCTCTGTTAGTCGTAAAGATATCGATGTCACGCATCCATGGCTTGTAGTAATGACCTACTCAATTCAGCACGAAATTATGCTGAAATAACTAATATCATAACATTCTTGAATGAATATTTCTCCCCCCCGTAATGTTGTGAATCAAATCTCAAGTTTCATAATGTCACAGTGAAACCTTGTGCGTTCTGATATCACTTTAGTTGCGTTCTGAGTCCGGGCAGGCAACACAGATCGTTAGCGTCCGCTGAGATAAGATAACAGATATCTTTATTGTCCCGAAATACAGGCACTTATGCTTGATGGTACATCGTATTTCACAGTAGTACAAGATACACATTATATTATACAAAGGTCATAGAGCACGGTGTATGGTGTCATCGCAGTTCAAGATTTAAAAAAAATTTTAAATGTTTAAAAAAAGTCAACAACTAAAATACAATAATATAGTACAGCGGCAATAATTTTATGAAAGTTTAAAAAAGTCTTAACAACTAGAATACAGCGGCAATAATTTTATGAATGTTTAAAAAAGTCTTAACAACTAATGAATACAATACAGCGGCAATAATTTTATGAATAAAAAGTCTTAACAACTAGAATACAGAATATTTAAAATTTAAAAGTCTTAACAACTAGAATGCAGTGGTAATAATTTTATGAATATTTAAAAGTCTTAACAACTAGAATGCAGTGGTAATAATTCTATGAATGTTTAAAAGTCTTAACAACTAGAATGCAGGGGTAATAATTCTATGAATGTGTTGTGCGTTGCATGAACCGGTTTCTACAGTCTATTGTCTAGAGACGTTGAATGTGCAGCATGGAAGATGGGCTCGCTTAAAATGATCAATACGACAGAGGAGAGCGACATACTTGCTGTGCAGTGAAGCGAGATGTTCTAGTTATAGATTTTATAGTTAATTGTATTAATCTTGTGTTTATCTCCGCATCTCATTAATCTAATTAGATTATCGTCTAGAGCTTAATTAGACGAGTAAAACAATACCAAACACTAATTCATTTATTCTTGCAGAAGTCATATTTTTAGTTACTCATTTTGTTTTAGGGGCGTTCAGAAATGATATTAATTTTTTTTTTATACTACTGAGGAGGAGCCACTTGCATAGAGAACATCAACACAAGGCAAAAATAATAGAGGTAGTCTGTACAAGTACCCGATAAATGTTCTGTGTTAACGTGCTTTAAGATCATTTCGGTTGAATAAAAGAGACGAAATTATAATTCCAGACATACAGCATGTCCGCCTTTGCATAGAGAATGGAGCCACTTGCATAGAGAACATAAACACAACGCAAAAATAATAGAGGTGGTCTGTACAAGTACAAACCCTATACAACTGTCACGGTTTCTTATTTGTCCTTGTCAATTACACACACCACCTCTGTGTGAATGTCACGGCTTCTTATTTGTCCTTGTCAATTACACACACCACCTCTGTGTGAATGTCACGGTTTCCTATTTGTCCTTGTCAATTACACACACCACCTCTGTGTGAATGTCACAGTTTCCTATTTGTCCTTGTCAATTACACACATCACCTCTGTGTGAATGTCACGGTTTCTTATTTGTCCTTGTCAATTACACACACCACCTCTGTGTGAATGTCACGGTTTCTTATTTGTTCTTGTCAATTACACACACTACCTCTGTGTGAATGTCACGGTTTCTTATTTGTCCATGTCAATTGCACACACCACCTCTGTGTGAATGTCACAGTTTCTTATTTGTCCTTGTCACTTACACACATCACCTCTGTGTAAATGTCATAGTTTTTTATTTGTCCTTGTCAATTACACACACCATCTCTGTGTGAATGCCACGGTTTCTTATTTGTCCTTGTCAATTACACACACCACCTCTGTGTGGATATCACGGTTTCTTATTTGTTCTTGTCAAGTACACACACCATCTCTGTGTGAATGTCACGAGTTTCTTATTTGTCCATGTCAATTACACACACCACCTCTGTGTGAATGTCACGAGTTTCTTATTTGTCCTTGTCAATTACACACACCACCTCTGTGTGGATGTCATAGTTTTTTCTTTGTCCTTGTCAATTACACACACCACCTCTGTGTGAATGCCACGGTTTCTTATTTGTCCTTGTCAATAACACACACCACCTCTGTGTGGATATCAGCGTTTCTTATTTGTCCTTGTCAATTACACGCACCACCTCTGTGTGAATGTCAGCGTTTCTTATTTGTCCTTGTCAATTACACACACCACCTCTGTGTGAATGTCAGAGTTTCTTATTTGTCCTTGTCAATTACACACCACTTCTATATGGATGCCACGGTTTCTTCTTATTTGTCCTTGTCAATTACACACACCACCTCTATGTGAATGTCACGGTTTCTTATTTGTCATTGTCAATTACACACACCACCTCTGTGTGAATGTCACAGTTTCTTATTTGAATTTGGTTTCACCCACATCCACAACTCAGGTGATCTCGGGGGATTTGGTAGGATTTCTGTTTCGCCAGACTGCCATGTAAACAGCCAAGGGATAACAAAAAACGAGCACACAGTGTTGGTATCTGCACAAGGGATCTCCTTTTCATCGTCCGACTCCAATGGGACTAGGTGTCGATCCACCTACATGGACCTACTCGAAGAAAACCCAAAACAACTGGAGAAAACCTTTTAACCACCGTTGGGGTTTGAGTGAACTCACGACCTTTTGGTTGAGAGGCCGATACATTACCCCCACCCCACTCCCCCACCCCGAATGTCATGAAAGCGATGGCTTGCCGCACAGTCGTGAGCACTGTTTCTCTGTTAGTCGTAAAGATATCGATGTCACGCATCCATGGCTTGTAGTAATGACCTACTCAATTCAGCACGAAATTATGCTGAAATAACTAATATCATAACATTCTTGAATGAATATTTCTCCCCCCTCGTAATGTTGTGAATCAAATCTCAAGTTTCATAATGTCACAGTGAAACCTTGTGCGTTCTGATATCACTTTAGTTGCGTTCTGAGTCCGGGCAGGCAACACAGATCGTTAGCGTCCGCTGTCGATCAAACGATTGGATTTTGGATGCCTGAAGGCACATAATACAACATGTAAGTAAATTAGTAGATACATCTTCCATAAATCTGTGTTAAGCATTAGTATAATAATATAAGATAAGATATATCTTTATTGTCCCAAAATACAGGCACTTATGCTTGATGGTACATCGTATTTCACAGTAGTACAAGATACACATTATATTATACAAAGGTCATAGAGCACGGTGTATGGTGTCATCGCAGTTCAATATTTTTTTTAAACCCAACAAAAAACAATAATATAGTACAGCGGCAATAATTTTATGAATGTTTAAAAAAATGCAGTGGTAACAATTCTAAATGTTCAAAAGTCTTAACAACTAGAATGGATAATTTTATGAATGTTTAAAAAAGTCTTAACAACTAGAATGCAATGGCAATAATCTTATGAATGTTTAAAAGTCTTAAAATGCAGTGGTAATAATTCTATGAATGTTTAAAAGTCTTAACAACTAGAATGGAGTAATAATTCTATGAATATTTAAAAAAGTCTTAACAACTAGGATGCAATGGTAATAATTCTATGAATATTTAAAGTCTTAACAACTAGAATGCAATGGTAATAATTCTATGAATGTTTAAAAATCTTAACAACCGTTTAGAATGCAATGGTAATAAATCTATGAATGTTTAAAAATCTTTAACAACCAGAATGCAATGGTAATAATTTTATGAGTGTTTAAAAAAGTCTAATAATTTTATGAATGTTTAAAAAAGTCTTAACAACTAGAATGCAGTGGTAATTTCTATGAATATTTAAAAGTCTAATAATTCTATGAATGTTTAAAAAAGTCTAATTATTCTATGAATGTTTAAAAAAGTCTTAATTCTATGAATGTTTAAAAAGTCTAATAATTCTATGAACGTTTTAAAAAAGTCTAATAATTCTATGAATGTTTAAAAAGTCTAATAATTCTATGAATGTTTAAAAAAGTCTAATAATTCTATGAATGTTTAAAAAAGTCTAATAATTCTATGAATGTTTAAAAACGTCTAATAATTCTATGAATGTTTAAAAAAGTCTAATAATTCTATGAATGTTTAAAAAAGTCTAATAATTCTATGAATGTTTTAAAAGTCTAATAATTCTATGAATGTTTAAAAAAGTCTAATTAATTCTATGAATGTTTAAAAAATTCTTAACAACTAGAATGCAGTGGTAATAATTCTATGAATGTTTAAAAAGTCTAATAATTCTATGAATGTTTAAAAAAGTCTAATAATTCTATGAATGCTTAAAACTAAATGTCTTAATTCTATGAATGTTTAAAAAGAATGTAATAATTCTATGAATGTTTAAAAAAAGTCTGAATTCAATATGAATGTTTAAAAGTCTTAACAACTAGAATGCAGTGGTAATAATTCCATGAATGTTTAAAAATCTTAAGTCTAATAATTCTATGAATGTTTAAAATCTTAACAACTAGAATGCAGTGGTAATAATTCTATGAATGTTTAAAAAAGTCTAATAATTCTAATTCTATGAATGTTTAAAAAACTAGAATCTAATAATTCTATGAATGTTTAAAAAAACAACTAGGTCTTAATTCTATGAATGTTTAAAAATCTTAACAACTAGTCTAATAATTCTATGAATGTTTAAAAATCTTAACAACTAATAATTTTATGAATGTTTAAAAAAGTCTAATAATTCCATGAATGTTTAAAAAAACAACTAATTCTTCAATGAATGTTTAAAAAAACAACTAGTCTAATAATTCTATGAATTTTTAACTAAAGTCTTAATTCCAACTAAAGTCTTAATTCCATGAATGTTTAATAAAGTCTTAACAACTAGAATGCAGTGGTAATAATTCTATGAATGTTTAAGTCTTAACAACTAGAATGCAGTGGCAATAATTCTGTGAATGTTTAAAAATCTTAACAACTAGAATGCAGTCGCAATAATTCCATGAATGTTTTTAAAAAGTCTTAACAACTAGAATGCAGTCGCAATAATTCTATAAATGTTTTTAAAAAGTCTTAACAACTAGAATGCAGTCGCAATAATTCTATAAATGTTTAAAAATCTTAACAACTAGAATGCAGTGGCAATAATTCTATGAATGTTTAAAATCTTAACAACTAGAATGGAGTGGCAATAATTCTATGAATGTTTAAAAATCTTAACAACTAGAATGGAGTGGCAATAATTCCATGAATGTTTAAAAAGCTTAACAACTAGAATGCAGTGGCAATAATTCCATGAATGTTTGAACATCTTAACAACTAGAATGCAGTGGCAATAATTCCATGAATGTTTAAAAATCTTAACAACTAGAATGCAGTGGCAATAATTCTATGAATGTTTAAAAATCTTAACAACTAGAATGCAGTGGCAATAATTCAATAAATGTTTAATGTCTTAACAACTAGAATGCAGTGGCAATAATTCTATGAATGTTTAAAAATCTTAACAGCTAGAATGCAGTGGCAATAATTCCATGAATGTTTAAAAATCTTAACAACTAGAATGGAGTGGCAATAATTCCATGAATGTTTAAAAATCTTAACAACTACAAATGCAGTGGCAATAATTCCATGAATGTTTAAAAATCTTAACAACTAGAATGGAGTGGCAATAATTCTATAAATGTTTAAAAGTCTTAACAACTAGAATGCAGTGGCAATAATTCCATGAATGTTTAAAAATCTTAACAACTAGAATGCAGTGGCAATAATTCCATGAATGTTTAAAAATCTTAACAACTAGAATGCAGTGGCAATAATTCTATGAATGTTTAAAAATCTTAACAACTAGAATGCAGTGGCAATAATTCAATGAATGTTTAAAAATCTTAACAACTAGAATGCAGTGGCAATAATTCCATGAATATTTAAAAATCTTAACAACTAGAATGCAGTGGCAATAATTCCATGAATGTTTAAAAATCTTAACAACTAGAATGCAGTGGCAATAATTCTATGAATATTTAAAAGTCTTAACAAAAGTGCTGTGGCAATAATTCCATGAATGTTAAAAAGCTTAACAACTAGAATGCAGTGGTATTGTGTGGGTTGGCGATGATATTATTATTTGTTGAGATGGGAGAGAAAATGTTTTTTGGTATATCTTCCTTGGGCATAACAAGTCAATGGGTCTTTTGGAGCGATGTGACAAGTTTATTTGTAATGAAAACCACGGGGAAGGAGTTCCATAGTCAGATGTCGGTACAATATCTTTTTATTTCCGGTATAGCTCTGCTGGTATATTATAGGTTTCACTTGAAAAAAGCAAGCAAATACGCTTACATTATACATGTCCTATTCTTGGGGGACTCGATAGTCCAGAAGTAAAGTGTCGACATCAACCCAAAGGTCGTGGGTGGAAGCCCAAAAGGGTTGAAAAGTTTTCTTGAGATTTTTAGAGTAAATCTACCTCCTTGGTCCAGGTAGGTGGATTGACACCTAGTCCCATCGGAGACGGATGATAAAAAGGTCCCGAGTGCAGATCCCGTGTGCAGATCCCGTGTGCAGATCACAACACTGTGCACGTTAATGGTCCCTTGACTCTTTACAAGGAAGTCGGCGCAAAATTAAAAATCCTACCAAAAAACCCTAGATTACCTTTGTTGTGGATGTGGGTAAATCCAAATATAAAACCCCCACAAGAACCCCCTCCCACCCCGCCCCAACAAAAAAAAACGCTGTTGTACACAACTTTTGTCTTGATGTCTCCTCTTACTTCCTTCTAGTGGACGGAATAAATTACATTAAACAAACAAAACAAGCTTAAATTACACATGTCCTGTTTGTTCTGACATTAAAATAAATCTCCCAACTTAAATGTTTCTTTTCAGGTCAGTCAACGACAAACCTAAAATGTACTTCAAAACGCCCTCTATTGTTACTTCCAGTACTCTTTTGTTACTGTCCGCAGTAGCGGTGTGTTTAACAGTACTAACAGTTAGTGGTTCATTTGGTGGTTCACGTGCTTTGGTGTTGAACGGCACAGCACAGGAAAGTGGAGACCACTTTGCATTGCTTTTCAAATCGAATCGTGAAGAAATGGAAAACGTTCCCATCTATTTTTCGAAAAGGCTTCCCCCATGGCTGAAAGGAATCTTGGTAAGTTATCTCGATGGCTTAAAATGAAATTGTTGCATTTCCAGAAAAAAAAAGTATATGAAAATTGGATAGATAATTGGTGCAGTGATGAAAGTAAAATAAAATCTTTCTATGAAATGTTGCATGTCCCACAAAATCCAAAAAGGATGACCACTTTCGGCACAACACAGGAAAGTGCAGATCACTTTACACTGCTTTTCAAATCGAATCGTGAAGAAATGGTGACCGTACCCATCTATTTTTCGAAACTGTTTTTGGCAGTCAGTTCAACCATCTTGCAACTCCAAGAAGATTGAGAGCTTGAGAAACTGAACTAATTTTTCTGAACTTTTGTAGGTACGTTATCGCTTATATCAGCAATCTGTTGCTGAGTGAATCGTTTATTTTGATTTTCTTCTCGGTGTTTTTAACTTGTCATTTCTGTTATGTTGGGTGGCTTTGTTTGTTGTTGTTTTTTGGGGGTTGGGGTGGGGGTAGGGGGAAGGCGTTCTTTTTAGTTTGTTATTTTCATTGATTGCTTTGAGGCAAAATTAATGTTTTGATTGTTTTTGCTCGTTTATGCTTTATCTTAGGTTGTATTCGCACGCGACAATGCGGCCACAACAAGAGGGTCATTGGACAGTGAGCTTAGTATGGCTAGTAGGAAGAAAGTTCATTTAAGATCGTTACGGCCCATAGAGCCGGAACTTATCTCGGTTTCAATAGCGTGAAGCGGAATAGGTGATAATTAACCAAAATTTATGCCCATGGAAATGACCCTATATGTTTTAAATCGTTTGATGAAATTTTATGAAAATGTAGATGTAGGCTTACAATTTTCTTGATGTTAAGGCTTTTTTTTGCCTCTTTGGAAATTGAATTATATTTATTATTTCTTTATGCTATGTATACATGTTAATAACAATCGAGGTTAATATTTAGATGAATTACAGTACTGAAAAACGAAAGTTCGTGTCACAACGGTTTCAACTCGTGAGTTCAGTTCAATAATTTCAATATCTCACACGGACACACTATCACGCAGCTTGAATCTCTCACAGGCGTCGTTATCTTATTCAAGTAAAGAGGAAATACGAAATTGAATATGAAGGCCTGATAGGTAGAACAGAGACAGTTACGAAGACAGAAAACTTTCGGGCAAAACCGCCCTTCCTCAGTCACACAGTAACGATACAAGGATTTTTGTATTACTAAAACAGTAAAAAGGTCCCGTGTGGAGATCACAACTGGTTGTTTACAGGACAGTCTGGGCAAAATTAAAAAAATCTCATCGAAACCCCTGAGATCACCTTAGTTGTGGATATGAGTGAAATCAAATTTAATGAAATTAAATCAAATCAAACTATTAAAACATATTTCAATAGAGTGATCTACCTTGATATGCATTTGACATATTCTTCCGAACAAAAACACCCCGCCCCCATCTACATACTTTTTCTAAGAGATTAATTCGAAAAATATATATTCGGATATTTGCAAGAAATCGGACTATCACCAAATCTAGAGTATTAAATATGACATATTTAACACAATGGCTACAATTTTATGATAGGGCATGACAGCAGCGTCGCGGCCCAATTCTTCGTACAAGACCACCTCAGCTCTCTCTGTGAATTTCGCTGATAGGATCCCGCACTGTTCTCGATCTCTGGCGATTGACCTTCGTTAGTTTCAGGTCTTCCCGCGTTTTTAAAGTTTCATTTACTTCGCTTGGCGGGAGTTTAAACATCACCGGGAGTGTTACTATAGTGGTAGTCAATGGTCTTCCTCTAAATTTGCTTCCAAATGTCATGGAGTAAGTTCTCATGGCTTTATTAGCGGGAATATCCTCTTCTCTTCTTAAAATGTCCTAAAAGGCAACAACGATCTTCAGAAATAAATGGCGCGAATGCCGTTCCGCTAGTTTTATGATATATGGATATTCATTGAATTGTTTTGATTAAAAAAAAAAGTATTCGAGTTGTGAATGAGTTTAGTCAGTTACAAACCCTGATATCACCGCCATGTTGGACAGGGTTTGCTTAAAAAAACCCAATCCCAAAACATTTCATCATGCCGTTTTCTCTTAATGCACCCTGGGATATAAGCATATGGTGCAAAAGTAAGTTGCAATGCCAAACATCTACGAGCGTCCAGTGATATTGACTTACCTTAATCGCGTGTGTATATATTCATCTGCCCATGGGTATTTGGTAGTCCAGAGGCAAGATGTCGGCCTCTCAACCACAAGGTAGTGGGTTCGAGTCCAACCGACCGTTGAAAGAATTTTCTCGATTTTTTTTTTTTTTTTTTTTAGAGGGAAAATCTACCCCCCACCCCATCCCCTGGTCCTGGTAGGTGGATCGACACCTAGTCCCATCGGAGACGGACGATAAAATGGAGGTGCGTGTGCAGATCAACACACTGTGCACGTTAAAGATCCCTTGACTGTTTACAGGGCAGTCCGGGCAAAGTTAAAAATCCTACCAAAACCCCCGAGATCTTCTTAGTTGTGGATGTGGGTAAATCAAATAAAATCAAAAACCTCTGCCCATTTTCTGAGCCAAATTAGTTTCAACTAGAATTTTGATATCAGTACATCTGACTTTCAACGGAGAAGCCAGCTATAATCTCCCCTTTGTTTTTGGTCATACCCACGCCTTTGATTTGCTTTAATTCTACTCACATCCAAAACTTAAGTGATCTCGGGGTTTTTGGTTGGATTTTTAATGTTGCCCGGACTGATCTTTAGCGTGCACAGAGTGTTATGATCTGCACACGGGACCTGCTTTTTACGGTCCATCTCCGATGGGAGGAGGTGTCGATGCACCTACCTGCCTCGAGGGGGGGGGGGTAGATTTTACTTTAAAAACTCGAGAAAATGTGTTAACCATTGGCGACATTTGTTTACTCACAACCTTTGGGTTGAGAGGCTGGCACCTTGCCTCTGGACTACCGAGTCCCCCTCTACAATGTTCTCACATATTTAATTTCTCGCAAAATGGCATGATATCAAAAACTCCAAACGCTTGAAGTTAAGCATGACCTTGGTCAAATAATTTCGAAGATTTTATTTTCAGTCAATATTCGAGACTGAGGCTACACATGTAAGCGTGAGCGGTAGGCCTACTATTCCAACTTTCTAATTGTAAAACCTCTTTAAAATGGCGGCTTAGGTGAATGAAAATTCTACCTTAAGACAGGGAAATAATAACATTTTCAATAATTGAACGTCACTTTTGGTAGACAAATGTCTCAAATGAAAACGATCTTGGGAGTCATTCAGAACCTACATGCAAAAATATGTTTACTCTTATGGGCCAGGCAACATGGCCTTTGACGAACAAAGCAAAACCAACTTCCAATGATATATTATATCTAAAGCTAAGGATTCGGACACAATGTATTTGGGCCATGTTATGACCTTCTAGCGACGCTTAAATTTTTGTTTTGTTCTTGCTGGTCTTTTCACAGGTACGAAATGGTCCTGGCCTCTTTGAAAATGGCAATCGCTCTCTCGTGCACGTTTTCGATGGATTTGCTAAATTGGCAAGTTGGCAGTTTTTCCGCAATGGTACCGCTCTCTTCTCTACTCGCTTTCTGAGGTCCAAATTTTATAAGGATTCCATGGAATCGAAAAGCATAGCACCGTACCTTATTTTTGATGCGGTTTCTCCCCTTTAATTTCATGGAAAGGCTAAAATGTTTCGCTAGAGGTGTTGATAATATGAACGTTAATGTCTACGAGTTCACAGATTCTAAGACAAAGAAAAAGACTATGCCGCCATTAGCGACTATTGGGCTTTGTATGAAATCTCTATCCCCAAGCTTTCGACAAAGTCTAAAGTAGTTCCCAAAGTCCAATTCGGAAGAGAAAAGGATTCCCCCCTTACGTCATCTGCTGGCTCCTTGGGATATATCCATCTTCTCTCCTCAGCTCATCCTTTGTCAGAATTTGGGAAAAGCAATTATTTGACGTACCTTGCCACTGTAGGAATTCTTCCTTGGGAGACCAACAGATTGAGTCTCATTCGCATCAACTCTCTAAAACAACGGGAGGTAGTCGCGCAATGGCCTGTGGACAGACTGCCTTACATGCATTCATTCTCCGTCACACAAAGCAAGGCTATACTTCTAGCCAGCCCTTTCTACGTCGATGTTATGTGCGTGGCCAGGTATGCCGAACCATCTGCTTGCTTGGATTGGTACGCAGACAAACCATCCACGCTGTATATAATCAACCTCCAGACCAAAGAAGTGGACAGGATAGACATGCCCAACGTTTTCACAATGCATCATGTCAATGCATACGACGATTTGGATGGCAATGTTGTCATGGACATTTGCTCGTATCAAACCCCGACTTAATGAAGCGATTCCATCTGAATTTAATGAGAGATCATGTAAAGGGAGATGGATTTTCTGCCTATGTTAGACTGAAACGCATTACTATTAATATGACCAACAAAACGGCCGTGGCGGCGGATGTAGACTCGCGGCCCAATCCCAGAATCACTTCCACGTTCGACGTGCCTGTAATCAACGAGGCGTATCGCTCCCGGCATTACTGTTTCGTCTATGGCCTTACTATGAAGTTTGACGTGACCCTGGCTAAGCTTGCAATCGTCAAAAAAGATGTATGCCACGACGGACTTGGTGACAGAGTGTGGTACGTGCCTACACAATATCCGGTAGAACCGTGGTTTGTGGCGAGACCTGGAGCGCTTGAAGAAGACGACGGTATCTTATTTGTACCAGTACTTCGGGGATCCGAACAGACATCGTACCTAGTAATGCTGGATGCTAAAGATTTAACCGTGATGAACGAGGCTAAAATTCCAACACGGATCCCTTTCTCATTTCATGGACGATTCTTTCCGAACTAAGTTTTCCTGAAGTTGAAAAGTTCACTTCAGCATACAATCCCCCCCCTCCACCCCCACATACTTCTTATGAATGATCATTGTTTCTACATCACTTAATTGTCCACTGAACAAACAAATGCTTCCCCTTTCGATCTTATACTCTTTTGCATGTCCTGATCAAAATCGAGTCCATTCCTTGAAAGTGTATAATAGACACTGCTGATGTTTATGAAATGTATTTCATAGACTCAAATGTACCAGCAGAAATAATCCTATATTCATATATCCCAACTTCTCTCTTAACATTTTCATGAAATATTGAATTTTTCCATTGAATATCACGCATTTCGATTGCTATATGAATAAATAAACTAGAAAATTTCAAAAATCTTTTACAGCTGCCAATTAAAAAAAAACAACTGGTTAACGCATGCTGCTGGGAGGTCCAACTTCTCTTTCTCTCTATCACTTACCTGAAAGAACCGCAGATGGCGGACGTGCTAATTGTCTTACTTACTTACTTACTTACTTACTTAGTTACTTAGTTATTTAGTTATTTAGTTATTTAGTTATTTAGTTATTTAGTTATTTAGTTATTTAGTTACTTAGTTACTTAGTTATTTAGTTATTTAGTTATTTAGTTAGTCACTTAGTTACTTAGTTACTTAGTTAGTTACTTAGTTAGTTAGTTAGTTAGTTACTTAGTTACTTAGTTAGTTACTTAGTTAGTTAGTTAGTTAGTTTGTTTGTTTGTTTGTTTGTTTGTTTGTTTGTTTGTTTGTTTGCTTGTTTGTTTGTTTGTTAGTTTGTTAGTTTGTTAGTTTGTTAGTTTGTTAGTTAGTTGGTTAGTTGGTTAGTTGGTTAGTTGGTTACTTGGTTACTTGGTTACTTGGTTAGTTGGTTAGTTGGTTACTTGGTTACTTGGTTACTTGGTTACTTGGTTACTTGGTTACTTGGTTAGTTGGTTACTTGGTTACTTGGTTACTTGGTTACTCCATTGACTCCAGTCGGATGTGCATGCCCTCCTTCCACCACACGGCCTTATCCCCCATCGCTGTGGGCAGCACGTATCTTGGTAGCCCGATGTTCCCCTCCTTCTTCCTCCTCAGCTGATTCAAGTATGTGAGTGATGATCTCCCCTTGATCTATGGGCGGTTGGGGGGGGAGGGGAGGGTGCTAGTAGGTTTATCTTCTTCTTTCTCCTCACTATTTCACGTAACTGTCGTTTCGCTGTCTTCTCGTAACCACATATGGTGTACGTTGCAAATGTCAATGAAACAAACAAACAAACAAGCAAACACATCTCCTTGATCTATTTCCATGCCTTTGTTAAATGTCAATGAAACAAACAAACAAACCCTCTTGATCTATTTCCATGCCTTGGTTAAATGTCAATGAAACAAACAAACAAACCCTCTTGATCTATTTCCATGCCTTGGCTAAATATCAATGAAACAAACAAACAAACCCTCTTGATCTATTTCCATGCCTTGGCTAAATATCAATGAAACAAACAAACACACCCCTTGATCTATTTCCATGCCTTGGCTAAATATCAATGAAACAAACAAACAAACCCTCTTGATCTATTTCCATGCCTTGGCTAAATATCAATGAAACAAACAAACACACCCCTGATCTATTTCCATGCCTTTGTTAAATGTCAATGAAACAAACAAACAAACAAACCCTCTTGATCTATTTACATGCCTTGGCTAAATATCAAAGGAACAAACAAACAAACCCTCTTGATCTATTTCCATGTCTTGGCTAAATATCAATGAAACAAACAAGCAAACAAACCCTCTTGATCTATTTCCATGCCTTGGCTAAATATCAATGAAACAAACAAACAAACCCTCTTGATCTATTTCCATGCCTTGGCTAAATTTCAATGAAACAAATTCCTGTAATGTATGCCAATGGGATGTAACCCCTATCAGATTTACTTATCACACAAAAAACTTATATATATATGTGTGGAAGCAAAGGTACATACATGCTTAACATGATTAACTTATGATTAACATTAACGAGACGAGTAGCATGACACAAACAGAAACCCTGTATTATTCTAGTCTTTACCAAGACAGCTCAAAATGCACAACTATATATATATAAAACCACTCTTATTGTCCAATATAATCATTTATCTTTACGCATTGATGTAGGAAGTATGTCATGAATATCAACATAGATATTATGATGTATTGATACAAACAGTCTTATTCTTTGTTATAATTTCTATTACCTAAGCGGTCGGTTAGTGGGCGGTGCTAGTAATTCCTACTTATTGTTTGTTCTCCTGTATTTCACATATTATTATTTCATCTTGCCATTTTCTCTCCATTACCTGATATCACCACATATTATAAAAATATATGGTAGTTGGGTAAATTTCAATGAGACCAAAAATCTACAACCAGTCAAGTGAGGACGGGGAAGACTATTTTCTTGTTATTTTGTTTAAATATTTCCACCAGTTCATTCTGTCTCCAGTGTGGGTGGTTGCGGGAGTTGCTTGTAGGTTCTACCTCTTTCCTCTCTCTCTCTCTCTCTCTCTCTCTCTCTCTCTCTCTCTCTCTCTCTCTCTCTCTCTCTCTCTCTCTCTCTCTCTCTCTCTCTCTCTCTCTCTCTCTCTCTCCCTCTTTCATCTTCCTGTTTCCTCTTAATTCACACTGAGATCACTGCATGTAGTGGACGAGGTAAATGTCAATGAAACAAACAAGTTTGTCTCTAGCGGTTCTTCTTCGCAATGGGACTTGGGTCGTTTGAGCTCCGAGAGAGCCCTTGAAACGGCGACTAAGTCGCTTACCACGTCACCTGGCGTCAGGGTTAGTTGTGGGTCCTGCCGCTTAAATCTTCGGCGATTGGGTGAACCCCATTAATTGCATTGGGTAAAAAGAGCCATCGTTTCAATGTCGCATTAATTACATTGGGTAAAAAGGGGCCACCCTTTTAATGCCCCATTAATTACATTGGGTACAAAGGGAAACCCTTCCAATGCCCCATTAATTACATTGGGTACAAAGGGGAAAACCCTTCCAATGCCCCATCAATTACATTGGGTAAAAAGGGGCCATCCTTCCAATGCCCCATTAATTACATTGGGTAAAAACCACCCTTTCAATGCCCCATTAATTGCATTGGGTAAAATAGGGCCATCGTTTCAATGTCCCATTAATTACATTGGGTAAAAAGGGCCACCCTTTTGGGTAAAAAGAAACAATGCCCCATTAATTGCATTGGGTAAAATAGGGCCATCCTTTCAATGTCGCATTAATTACATTGGGTAAAAGGGGCCACCCTTCCAATGCCCCATTAATTACATTGGGTAAAAAGGGCCAACCCTTCCAATGCCCCATTAATTACATTGGGTAAAAAGGGCCAATTAATTACATTGGGTAAAAAGGGCCATCCTTCTTCAATGCCCCATTAATTACATTGGGTGTTTCCAATGCTGTTTCTAGCGGTTTTTACTTTTGTGTTCATGTTTTTATTATCAAGTACTTTCAATGTCCCATTAATTACATTGGGTAAAAAGGGAAACCCTTCATCAATGCTGCATTAATTACATTGTCCTGTCAATGTAAAAAGGGGCCACCCTTCCAATCCTGTCATTAATTACATTGGGTAAAGGGGTCCTGTCACTTTCAATGCCCTGTCATTAATTACATTGGGTAAAAATGGTGCTAGCCATCATGGTGCTTCCTGTCAATGCCCCATTAATTACATTAGGTCAAAAATGGGGTCCTGTCACTCTTTCAAAGCCGAATCTCGTCCTGTCATGTTCCCTTTCAAGAGCAGGTGTGCTGTTTCTATGTGCTAGTTTGTTACTTTTCCTTTCAAATGTTTCAAATGTTTATTGGTAAAGTACTGTAACTAATAAATGGTGCTAGTCCTGTCATGGTGTTAGTCCTGTCATGTGCTAGTCTGTCATTTTGTGCTACATGATTTCAAATTGTCATGGTGCTAGTCCTGTCATGGTGTCATCTGTCATGGTGCATGGTGCTAGTCCTGTCATGGTGCTAGTCCTGTCATGGTGTTAGTCCTGTCATGCTAGTCCTGTCCTAGTCCTGTCATGTCATGGTGCTAGTCTGTCAATGCTGGTCCTGTCATGGCGCTAGTCCTGTCATGTGCTAGTCTGTCCTGTCATGGTGCTAGTCCTGTCATGTGCTAGTCCTGTCATGTGCTAGTCCTGTCATGGTGCTAGTCCTGTCATGGTGCTAGTCCTGTCAATGTGCTGGTCCTGTCATGGTGCTAGTCCTGTCAATGGTGCTAGTCCTGTCATGGTGCTAGTCCTGTCCTGTCAATGTGCTAGTCCTGTCATGGTGCTAGTCCTGTCTAGTCCTGTCAATGGTGCTAGTCCTGTCATGTCCTGTCAGTCCTGTCATGGTGCTAGTCCTGTCATGGTGCTAGTCCTGTCATAGTGCTAGTCCTGTCATGGTGCTAGTCCTGTCATGGTGCTAGTCCTGTCATGGTGCTAGTCCTGTCAATGTGCTAGTCCTGTCATGGTGCTAGTCCTGTCATGGTGCTAGTCCTGTCATGGTGCTAGTCCTGTCATGGTGCTAGTCCTGTCATGGTGCTAGTCCTGTCATGGTGCTAGTCCTGTCATGGTGCTAGTCCTGTCATGCTAGTCCTGTCATGGTGCTAGTCCTGTCATGGTGCTAGTCCTGTCATGGTGCTAGTCCTGTCAATGTGCTAGTCCTGTCATGGTGCTAGTCCTGTCATGGTGCTAGTCCTGTCAGTCCTGTCAATGTGCTAGTCCTGTCATGGTGTTAGTCCTAGTCCTGTCATGGTGCTAGTCCTGTCATGGTGCTAGTCCTGTCATGGTGTCCTGTCATGGTGCTGTCAGTCCTGTCATGGTGCTAGTCCTGTCAATGTCCTGTCATGGTGTTAGTCCTGCTAGTCCTGTCATGGTGCTAGTCCTGTCATGGTGCTAGTCCTGTCATGGTGCTAGTCCTGTCGAGCGAGTGGATGGCGGGCGCGACTGGTAGGTCCTACTTCTGTCCTTTTTACTCTTTCTCTTATCTTTCCTCTTGCTGTTTCCTCATTATTCATCCTGGTATCATCACACGGGGTGAATTGCAAAAGAGCGAGTCCTGCCAAAAATTTATTGGTGGATCGTCATGGATATACTGTTCACAAAAAGAAACATATCATTTCTATGTGACTTGAAATCCTTTCTATGACTTATTGCTCATATTTCATAATTTAGAATTAAATTATTATTTTTATTGTGAGCGAATTCTTTTCAAACCAATTTTGTTACTCTGAAAATTCTGTTACAGTCAAGAAATGAAGGCATGAAGATTTCAATACGTGAATTTATCCTTTTTGTGCTTTGTTCATGAGATAATGATGAGCATTCCTTTTGTGAATAGTGGAATAAACTTTGCCTGAAAATTAGGAGAGCCCCATGATGTTAGGTGATTTCTTACAAGTGTGAGGGGACTCGGTAGTCCAGAGGCCAGGAGTCGATCTCTCAAGCCAAGGTCACGGGTTCAAGCCCACCGATACTTGATATTTTTTCTAGACTTTTTTTCCAGAGTAAAACCTACTCTTATTGTCCAGGTAGGTGGATCGGCACCTAGTCCATCGGAGGCGGATGCTGAAAAGGAGTCTCGTGTGCAGATCACAACACTCAGTGCACGTTAAAAAATCCCATGGCTGTACAAGGCAGTCAAATAAACTTCCCAGTTTGACAACCTTTACTCATGATTCTTGTTAAAATCTCAATGATATTTTATAATATCATTATTAGATATTGTATTAAGATAGCGTTGTCGTCATATTAAAAAAAAAGTTGTTTCTTCCCTACATAGTCTATTGACTGTTCATACTTGATAAAGTTGACTCTGTATGATGGAAGGGGGAAGCTTTTTGTTGCTATTGTAGCAGTTGTTGTTGTTTTTGGTGTTGATAATTCTGTTGTGTTAAATGGGTGGTTGTTGGGGTGAGGGGTGGGGTGGGGTCGGGGTCGGTCTGCTGGTAGGTCCTATTTCTTTTCTTTAACTCTTTCATATTTTCTTTCATCCTGCTGATTACTCTTAATTCACCGTGAGATTCCACATGATATGGTGGATGAGATAAATTTCAATGAAGTAAACTACAACTGTTAGAGATTCTCTCGTTGACCGTGCTGATGCGGGGGCGGTTGGGGGGGGGAGGATACTGGTAGGTCCTACTTCTTTTCTTTAACTCGTTCATTATTTTGTCTGATCTTGGTGTTTCCTCTTAATTCACCCTGAGATCACCACAATGGTGGACGGGTAAATTTCAATAATACAGAGACAAGTGCTAGTAGCTGGTCGCGTTTCACAGGAAGTCTTCTTTTGAAAGATAAAGATATAGATTTCTAACCAGAACCCACGACATGGGGGCACTCAGTAGTCCAGCGGTAAGGTATCAGCCCCTTAACCCAAAGGTCATGGGTTCAAACCCCGCCAATGGTTGAAAAACGTTTCTCGATTTTTTCGGAGTTATATCTACCTTCACCCACCCCCCCCTCCCCGCGCCACTGGTCCAAGTCTGTGGACGGACACTAGTCCCATCGGAGACGGACGATAAAAGGAAGCCCCGTGTGCAGATCACACCTCGCTGTGTACCTTAAAGATCCCTTGGCTGTTTACAAGACAGTCCAGGCAAAATTTAAAATCCTGGCCCCCCCGAGATCCTTATTTGTGGATGTGTGGGTAAATCAATTCAAATCAAATCAAATCAAAGTATCCCAGCAAAAATGCAGGCTCACCGACTGTATATCATTTTACCCCCAGCAGGCAATTTCATCCAAAGTCATTCTTAACAACTCCCAGAACATACAGTACACCGGCCTGTTAGGCGCTTCGACCTAACACTCTGACAAGATCTTTATCTATCTATACCTGGGTACTCATTCACACCCGAGTCAATTAAAGAAAGTGGAGTGAGGTACCTTTTCCTGAGAGTACAACGTTGTAAAATAAATTGCCCCATCTGTGCCAGCCATGAGGCTTGAACCAATATTGTCGTGGTTATATACGCTAACAACACCACGGTTCAGTTACACAGCCTCTTACACTTCACAGCTATAACGTCTGTCACAGTTAAGCTATAACGACTCGCAAAGTTCAGCTCTAACGTCTCTCACATATCAGTTATACTACCTCTAACAAATCATCTATAACACCTCACATATCAGCTATAACGCCTGTAACAAATCATCTATAACACCTCACATATCAGCTATAACATCTGTAACCAATCATCTATAACACCTCACATATCAGCTATAACGCCTCTCATAGTTCAGCTATAACGCCTCTCGCAGTTCAGCTATAGCTATAAAGCCTCTAACAGTTCATCTATAACGCCTGTAAAAATCATCTGTAACACCTGTAACAAATCATCTGTAACACCTGTAACAAATCATCTATAACACCTCACATGTCAGCTCTAACGCATCTCACAGCTCACAGCTATAACGCCTCTCACAGCTCAGCTATAACGCCTCTCACAGCTCAGATATAACGCCCATAATAGTTCACCTATAACACATAACATCATCTATAACGCCTCACATATCAGCTATAAGGGTGCGTCCACACGCTAAGCTTTGAGCTGGGTTTTGAGCTGCGCTATACCTGAGCAGTGGTAAAGATTGCCTTGAATGAAAGGAGGTGTCCACATCACAAGCTACTAGCTCGCTATCGTTTCAAGCTTTGAGCAGCGGTTAATCTCTTGCCATTTACCACTGCTCAAAGCCCAAGCTTGGTTTGGTGGTCGACGTGACCCCACGTGCCGACAAGCGTTCACCGTCGAGGCAGGATGAGTGACGTCACTGGGCCTAACGAGACAGTTCTTTCCACTGCCCATATCTCCATGGGGATTGATCGGATTCAAAATCTGATGGCATTTTTGAAACGAGCGACCAAAATTAAACAAAGACTCGAGCAAAATTTGGTTTTCATAGAAAATTAAAGAAACCATGACTATTTTTATTGGGCAAATTTTCCTTCGCAAGGCAAAGCAAGGCAAGGCAAGGCAAAGCAAGGCACGGCGGTCATCATTGCACTGGTAAGTGCTAGTTAGCATTTCACTCACAATCCATTAGAGTCTTTTGAAACCGCAGATATAGGTTGTCTGTAACCAGAATGTTGTTTAGTTAGGTCAGCTTCAACAAGAGCAAGAATTGCCGAGAATGTGCTTGAAAGCATCAAGTATGAATGAAATCTGTCAGTCTTGTTTGAGTTGAGGCATCAGGTGATGAGATTCTACGTGGGTTTTTTTTGATTTTGATAGGATGAACCCAATGTTCTCATTATCACTAAAAAGAATGCATTGCCGTACGTAAGGGGACAATTCTAAAACATCAGTCAAAAGAATGCCTTTTCTAGCATCCATCTTGATAACTAGATCTATTCACTACCAAAATGACACTCGATCGAGAGTGAGCCACAGGCGAACGCCTAAGCTCGCTTTTATTCGCTTGGTCGTCCACATCACGAGCCATGGTGTAGCTAAATAGCGAGTTAGTAGCTTGAAAAATGCGGCTAGTGGTGTGGACACCCGAGCTTTAATGCTCACTGCTCGCTACTTAACGGCTAGTAGCGCGGCTAGACGTGTGGCCACACCCTAACACCTCTCACAGTTCTGCTCAACACCTGTCACAGTTCTGCTCCAACACCTGTCACAGTTCTGCTCCAACACCTGTCACAGTTTGGCATAATACCTGTCACAGTTCTGCTCCAACACCGCACAGTTCTGCTCCAACACCTGTCACAGTTCTGCTCCAACACCTGTCACAGTTCTGCTCAACACCTGTCACAGTTCTGCTCAACAGTCAACACACCTGTCACGGTTGGGCTGTAATACTCTCGCGCGGTTCGGCTATGACACCCCCTCACGGTTCGGCTATAACACCCCCTCACGGTTCGGCTGTAACACCCCTCACGGTTCGGCTGTAACACCCCTCACGGTTCGGCTGTAACACCCCTCACGGTTCGGCTATCACGCCCCTCACGGTTCGGCTATGACGCCCCTCACGGTCGGCTATGACACCCCTCACGGGCCGGCTATGACGCCCCTCACGGGTCGGCTATGACACCCCTCACGGTCGGCTATGACGCCCCTCACGGGTCGGCTATGACGCCCCTCACGGTCGGCTATGACGCCCCTCACGGGTCGGCTATGACGCCCCTCCACGAGTCGGCTATGACGCCCCTCACCGGAGTATGACGCCCCTCACCGAATCGTATGACGCCTCTCTCAGGTCGGCTATGACGCCCCTCTCAGGTCGGCTATGACCGCCCCTCTCCGGGTCCTTCTATGACACCTCTCTCGGGTCGGCTATAACACCTCTCTGGTCGTATAACACCTCGCGCAGGTCGGCTATAACACCTCGCTCGGTCGGCTATAACACCTCGCTCCGGGTCGGATATAACACCTCTCTCCGGAGTCGGCTATAACACCTCGGCTCGGGTCGGCTATAACACCTCGCTCGGGTCGGCTATAACACCTCGCTCGGGTCGGCTATAACACCTCGCTCAGGTCGGCTTCTCTTACCTCTCTCGGGTCGGCTACCAACACCTCGCTCGGGTCGGCTATAACACCTCGCTCTCGCTTCGGGTCGGCTATAAACACGCTCTCGCTCGGGTCGGCTATAACACCCTCTCGACTCTCGGGTCGGCTATAACACCTCTCTCGGGTCGGCTATAACACCTCGCTCGGGTCGGCTATAACACCTCTCTCGGGTCGGCTATAACACCTCGCTCGGGTCGGCTATAACACCTCTCACATGTCGGCTATAACACCTCTCACATGTCGGCTATAACTCACCTCCTCACATGTCAGCTGGTAGGTCATACTTTCCGTTCATTTCCTTATTTCACATATTTTTCCTCTTGCTGCAACACCCTGAGATCACTGCAATGATGGACAAGGTAAATTCCAAAGAACCAAACAAAAATATTTCAGCAGTGTAGTATGATGTCTTTTTTATTTTTGATCTACTTGGATTCATCGTTTCCATTTTCATTTCCCTTTCATAGCGTTGATTTGTACTGGGTGTCATTTTCCTATCCGGGCAGTGGACAGGTAAGCACCTGTACGGGGATTAGGCGATCGCACCCTCCACGAGTCTCCTGCTGCCTTGCAGACGGGTCTTGATTGACCAAAGGCTAAGGGAGTTAACCCTGACAGAAAATAACACGGCCGCTAGGGGGCCTCAAGGTGACAACCCCACCATCTACCTAGGGTACAGTGGGCAAATCCCCTGCTTATCCAAAACCAAACCGATTCAAAGTAATACAGATAATGATATACCTGACTTGAACTTTCGAAGACGACTCTAGTAAAGAACACGGACTGTGATTTCTGGAACATGGAATGTTAGGGCAATAAATGGAAAAAAAAGATAGAATTAGCTGATGAAATGGAAAAATTCAAAGTAGACATTTTGGCTATTACAAAAACAAAGAATAAAGGACAAGGGATAGAAAATGTAGGACCAAATCATACTTTTATCTTCTAAGGAGCAGATGTCAAAGATAGAGCTAGAACAGGAGTAGGCCTCCTAATGCATAAAAGGCAAAAGCTACTAAAAAGTTGGAAATTTATAAGCCCACGGCTATTAGAGGTAAATATTAAACCAAAAGGAAGAGAAATTAACTTATTAATAGCTTATGGACCAAACGAAGATGCCACCAAAGAAGAAAAAGATATCTTCGAAACCATTTACAAATAGCTGCATAGAATCTCAAACCCAAACAGGAATTAATGGTTTTAGGAGATTTAAACGCTAGAGTATTAAATAATGTAGAAACATCAGGAGAGTAATAGGTAAAGAATGAGAGACAACTTCTCAAATTGGAGAAAGACTTATAGATTTTTGCCTGAAGAATAACATGAAAATAGCTAACATATTTTATCCTCATAAAGATATCCACAAATATACAAGAGTAAATGAAGACGTATGTGAAAAGTCAATCATAGACTACAAAATAGTTAGCAGCTCCCTTTTTTACAGTATACTGGATGCAAGAGTAAACAGAGTAGCAGAAATATTTAGTGATCATCACCTAGTGATAGCCACAATGAGATTATTAACTGAAGAAAATAAACAGAAAAGGAAAGAGAAGAAAGCTACTAAATTCAAAATAGAACTAAATAAACCAATAGTAAAATAGATAAACCAATCCAGGATAAAAGAAAAGCAGATGGATCTGAAGGATAGAACAATAGATGAAAAGTAGCAAATGTATAAAGGAACACTCCTCAGTTGTACTGAAGATGTCTGTGGTAGAAAACATATTAAAGGAGATAGGAAAAGAACAGCATGGTGGAATGAGAATGTCAAGACTAAGATCAAAGAAAAGAAGGAAGTCTGGAAGAAATACTTGCAAACAAAGAGACCAGAGGATAGGACAGATTACGTGATTAAAAGAACTATCGCTAAAGAGGAAGTTAGGAAAGCAAAACAAGGAACAGTGGGAAGAGTTCAAGACTTCAGGAAAGCTATCAAGGAAATCACAAGCTGTTCTGGTGAGCAGTGAAGAGCACGAGAAAGACCAAAGCATGCCCAATACGGCGCATTAAGAACACCAAAGGAGAAATAATGAAAAGAGACGGTGAAACCATGGAAACGTGGAGAAATTATTTTCACCAATTACATAATCCTTCCAGAACATTATGAAACAAGGAGTAGAGATCAATTAGTAAGAGTAACAAGTAACCCAGATGAGACAGCTGACGTTGTGGATATATCAATGGAAGAAATCAAAACAGTTATAAGAAAAGTGAAATTAAGAAAGGCTGCAGGAGCAGATCAAGTTTATCCAGAAATGATTAAAAAACAAGCGAAAGAGGCAGACAAACTACTTCCTGCAACATGAGACTATCTCTATCATAGCACTCTATCATCGTTCTCTGTCATCGCTCTCTATCATCGCCCTTTATCATCGCTTTCTATCATCGCTTTCTATCATCGCTCCCTATCATCCCCCTCTATCATCGCTCGCTATCATCGCTCCCGATCATCCCCCTCTATCATCGCTCGCTATCATTGCTCCCTATCATCCCCCTCCATCCCCTCTATCATCCCCCTCTATCATCGTTCTCTATCATCGCTCCCTCTCATCGCTCCCTATCATCGCTCCCTATCATCGCTCCCTGTCATTGCTCTCTATTATCGCTCCCTATCACCATCCCCTATCATTGCACTCTATCATCGCTTCCTATCATCGCTCCCTATCATATCACCTTCTATCATCGATCTCTATCATCGCTCCCTGTCATCGCTCCTGTCATCGCTCCCTGTCATCGCTCTCTATCATCGCTTTATCATCGCTTTATCATCGCTTTGTCATCGCTCTCTCTGTCATCGCTGTCTCTGTTATCGCTCTCTCTGTCATCGCTCTGTCATCGCTCTCTGTCATCGCTCTGTATCATCGCTCTGTATCATCGCTCTGTATCATCGCTCTGTATCATCGCTCTCTATCATCGCTCTGTATCATCGCTCTCTATCATCGCTCTCTATCATCGCTCTCTATCATCGCTCTCTATCATCGCTCTCTATCATCGCTCCTCTATCCGCGTTCTCTCCCTCTTCATCATAGCTCTCTCTATCATCTCTCTCTATATATACATATCATCGCTCTCTCTATCATCTCTCTCTATCATTGCGCGCTCTCTCTATCATCGCTCTTTCTATTTATCATAGCTCTCTGTCTCTCATTATCATCGCTCTTTCTCTCTATCTATTATCGCTCTATCTCTGTATCATTGCTCTATCTCTCTATGTAACATCGCTTTCTCTCTCTATGATCGCACTTTCTCTCTATTAATGGAAGAAATCCAACAGTTATAAGAAAAGCGAAATTAAGAAAGGCCGCAGGAGCAGATCAAGTTTATCCAGAAATGATTAAAAACCAAGCTAAAGAGGCAGACAAACTACTTCATGCAACATGAGACTATCTCTACCATAGCACTCTATCATCCCCCTCTATCATCGCTTGCTATCATCGCTCCCTATCATCCCCCTCTATCATCGCTCGCTATCATTGCTCCCTATTATCCCCCTCTATCATCGTTCTCTATCATCGCTCCCTATCATGGTTCTCTATCATCGTTCCTTATCATCGCTCCCTATCATCGCTCCCTGTCATCGCTCTCTATCATCGCTCCCTGTCATCGCTCTCTATCATCGCTCCCTGTCATCGCTCTCTATCATCGCTCTCTATCATCGCTCCCTATCACCCTCCCCTATCATCGCTCTCTATCATCGCTTCCTGTCATCGCTCCCTATCATCACCCTCTATCATCTCTCCCTGTCATCGCTCTCTATCATCGCTTTGTCATCGCTTTATCATCGCTTTATCATCGCTTTATCATCGTTCTCTATCATCGCTCTTTATAATCGCTCTTTATAATCGCTCTCTATCATCGCTCTCTCTATCCTCTCTCTCTCTATCCTCTCTCTCTCTATCCTCTCTCTCTATCCTCGCTCTCTATCCTCTCTCTCTATCCTCGCTCTCTATCCTCGCTCTCTATCATCTCTCTCTATCATCTTTCTCTATCATCTTTCTCTCATCGCTCTCTATCATTGCACTCTATCATCGTTCTCCATTATCGCTCTCTATCATCGCTATCCATCATCGCTCTCTCTATAATCGCTCACTATCATCGCTCACTGTCATCACTCTCTGTCATCGCTCTCTGTCATCGCTCTCTGTCATCGCTCTCTACCATCGCTCTCTACCGTCGCTCTCTACCGTCGCTCTCTACCGTCGCTCTCTACCGTCGCTCTCCACCGTAGCTCTCCACCGTAGCTCTCTACCGTAGCTCTCTACCGTAGCTCTCTACCGTAGCTCTCTATCATAGCTCTCTCTCTCTTTCTACCATAGGTCTCTATCATAGCTCTCTCTCTATCATTGCTCTCTATTGTCGCTCTCTCTGTATCATCGCTCTCTATCATCACTCTCTATTATTGCTCTTTCTATCAGCGTTCTCTCTCTCTTCATCATAGCTCTCTCTAGCATATCTCCCTATATATACATATCATCGCTCTCTCTATCGTCGCGCTCTCTCTCTATCATCGCGCTCTCTTTCTATCTATCATAGCTCTTTCTCTCTCATTATCATAGCTCTTTCTCTCTCATTATCATAGCTCTTTCTCTCTATCTATCATCGCTCTATCTCTGTATCATTGCTCTATCTCTCTATCTAACATCGCTTTCTCTCTCTATGATCGCACTTTCTCTCTATCATCGCTATCTCTATCTATCATC
Source organism: Doris montereyensis (assembly GCA_037039925.1). Lineage (NCBI taxonomy): Eukaryota > Metazoa > Mollusca > Gastropoda > Nudibranchia > Dorididae > Doris > Doris montereyensis. Next base: position 55,799 of record JAXRKP010001308.1, on the reverse strand, counting down.
GCTCTCTCTCTCTCTCTCTCCATCATCGCTATCTCTGTCTCTGTCTCTGTCTCTGTCTCGTCCTCTCGTCTCTCTCTCTCTCTCTCTTCTCTCTCTCTCCTCTCTCCACTCTGTCCTCTCTCTCTCTCCTCTCTCTCTCTCTCTCTCTCTCTCCCTCTCTCTCTCTCTCTCTCTCTCTCTCTCTCGTCTCTCACTTTCATCGTTCTCTATCATGGCTCTCTATCATCGCTCTCTATCATCACTTTCTATTATTGCTCTCTATCATTGGTCTCTGTTATTGCTCTTTCTATCAGCATTCTCTCTCTCTTCATCATAGCTCTCTCTATCGTCTCTCTCTATATATACTTATCATCGCTCTCCCTATCATCTCTCTCTCTCTATCATCGCGTTATCTCTCTATCATCGCTCTTTCTATCTATCATAGCTCTCTCTCTCTCTCTCTCTCTTATTATCATAGCTCTTTCTCTCTATCTATCATCGCTCTATCTCTGTATCATTGCTCTATCTCTCTATCTAACATCGCTTTCTCTCTCTATGATCGCACTTTCTCTCTATCATCGTTACTATCTATCATCGCTCTCTCTCTCCTCTCTCTCTCTCTCTCTCTCTCTCCTCTCTCTCTCTCTCTCTCTCTCTCATCTCTCTCTCTCTCAGTCTCTCTCTCTCTCTCTCTCTCTCTCTTCTCCTCTCTCTCTCTCTCTCTCTCTCTCTCTTCTCTCTCTCTGTCTCTCACTTTCATCGCTATCTATCATCGCTCTCTATGATCGACCTCTATCACCGTTCTCTATCACTGTTCACTATCACCGTCCTCTATCACCGTCCTCTATCATCGCTCTCTATCACCGTCCTCTATCACCGTCCTCTATCATCCTCTATCACCGTCCTCTATCATCGCTCTCTAGCATGTCTCGCATCGCTCTCTAGCATTGCTCTCTGGCATGCTCTCTAGCATCGCTCTCTATCATCGCTCTCTATCATCGCTCTCTATCATCGCTCTCTATCATCGCTCTCTATCACCGTTTTCTAGCATCGCTCTCTAGCATCGCTCTCTAGCATCGTTCTCTATCATCGTTTTCTATCATCGTTTCTAACATCGCTCTATCATCGCTCTATCATCGCTCTCTAGCATCGCTCTCTAGCATCGTTCTCTATCATCGCTCTCTCTAGCATCTCTCTCATGGTTTTCTCTCGTTTCTCTCACTCTATCTATCATCTCTCTATATTCTCTCTATCATCGCTCTCTATGATCACTCTCTATCATTGTTCTCGTTCATTGCTCTCTATCATCGCTCTCTATCACCGCTCTCTATCACCGCTCTCTATCACCGCTCTATCTCCGCTCTCTTCACCGCTCTCTATCATCGCTGTCTATCATCGCACTCTATCATCGCACTTTCCTCTATCATTGCTCTACCATTGCTCTACCATTGCTCTTTATCATTGCTCTTTACCATTGCTCTTTATCATTGCTCTTTATCATCGCTCTTTATCATCGCTCTTTATCATCGCTCTTTATCATAGGTCTCGATCATCGGTCTCGATCATCGGTCTCGATCATCGCTTTCGATTATAGGTCTCGATCATAGGTCTCAATCGCTCTTCTTCTTGTCCATCCCTTGAGTCTCGACCATCGACCGGTCTCGATCATCGCTCTCGATCATCGCTCTCTATCATCGCACTGTCTATCATCGCTGTCTATCATCTCTGTCTATCATCGCTCTCTAGCGTCGCTCTCTAGCGTCGCTCTCTAGCGATCGCTCTCTCATCATCGCTCTTTATCATCGCCCTTTAGCATCGCTCTTCTATCATCGCCCTTTAGCATCGTTTTTTAGCATCGTTCTTTAGCATCACTCTTTAGCATCGCTCTCTAATCGTTCTCATTTTCTCTAGCATCGCTCTCCTTCATCGCTCTTATCATCGCTCCTATCATCGCTCTCTATCATCGCTCTCTATCATCTTCTCTCTAGCATCTCTCTCATGGTTTTTCTCTCGCTTTCTCTCGTTTTCTCTCGCTCTCTCTATCATCTCTCTATATTCTCTCTCTATCATCGCTCTCTAGAGATCACTCTCTATCATTGTTCTCGTTCATTGCTCTCTATCATCGCTCTCTATCATCGCTCTCGATCATCGCTCTCGATCATCGCTCTCTATCATCGCTGTCTATCATCGCACTCTATCATCGTTGTCTATCATCGTGTCTATCATCGACTCTATCATCGCACTCTATCATCGCACTCTACCATTGCTCTCTACCTCTCTACCATTGCTCTTTATCATTGCTCTTTATCATTGCTCTTTATCATTGCTCTTTATAATTGCTCTTTATCATTGCTCTTTATCATCGCTCTTTATCATCGCTCTTTATCATCGCTCTTTATCATCGGTCTCGATCATCGATCTCGATCATCGCTTTCGATTATAGGTCTCGATCATAGAAAGAGATCATAGGTCTCGACCATCGGTCTCGACCATCGGTCTCGACCATCGGTCTCGATCATCGCTCTCGATCATCGCTCTCGATCATCGCTCTCGATCATCGCTGTCTATCATCGCTGTCTATCATAGCTGTCTATCATCGCTCTCTAGCATCGCTCTCTAGCATCGCTCTCTAGCATCGCTCTTTAACATCGCTATTTAGCATCGCTCTTTCACATCGCCCTTTAGCATCGTTTTAGCATCGTTCTTTAGCATCGTTCTTTAGCATCGCTCTCTAGCATCGCTCTCTAGCATCGCTCTCTAGAATCGCTCTTCATAATCGCTCTTCATCATCGCTCTTCATCATCGCTCTTCATCATCGTTCATCATCATCGTTCTTCATCATCGTTCTTCATCATCGTTCTTCATCATCGTTCTTCATCATCGTTTTCATCATCGTTCTTCATCATCGTTCTTCATCATCGTTCTTCATCATCGTTCTTCATCATCGTTCTTCATCATCGTTCTTCATCATCGTTCTTCATCATCGTTCTTCATCATCGTTCTCATCATGGCTCTCAGTCATCGCTCTCTGCATCGCTCTAGCATCGCTCTAGCATCGCTCTAGCATCGCTCTAGCATCTCTCTAGCATCTCTCTAGCATCGCTCTTTATCATCGCTCTTTATCATCGCTCTTTATCATCGCTCTTTATCATCGCTCTTTATCATCGCTCTTTATCATCGCTCTTTATCATCCGCTCTCTAGCATCAGAGCTCTCTAGCATCAAGCTCTCTAGCATCCGCTCTCTAGCATCCGCTTTCTATCATCCGCTTTCTAGCATCCACTTTCTAGCATCGCTCTCTAGCATCGCTCTCTAGCATTCCTCTCTAGCATTCCTCTCTAGCATCCTCTCTAGCATCCTCTCTAGCATCCCTCTCTAGCATCGCTCTCTAGCATCGCTCTTTTGCATCCCTCTCTATCATCCCTCTCTAGCATCCCTCTCTATCATCCTCTCTAGCATCCCTCTCTAGCATCCCTCTCTAGCATCGCTCGCTAGCATCACCTCTTTATCGCTCATCCGCTCTCTATCATCCGCTCTTATCATCGTTCTTCATCATCGTTCTTCATCATCGTTCTTCATCATCGTTCTTCATCATCGTTCTTCATCATCGTTCTTCATCATCGTTCTTCATCATCGTTCTTCATCATCGTTCTTCATCATCGCTCTCGTCATCGTTTTCTATCATCGCTCTATCATCGCTCTAGCATCGCTCTAGCATCGCTCTAGCATCGCTCTAGCATCGCTCTTTATCATCGCTCTTTAGCATCGCTCTTTAGCATCGCTCTTTAGCATCGCTCTTTAGCATCGTTCTCTGGCATCGCTCTCTCGCTCTAGCATCGCTCTCTAGCATCGCTCTCTAGCATTGCTCTCTAGCATTGCTCTCTAGCATTGCTCTCTAGCATTGCTCTCTAGCATCGCTCTCTAGCATCGCTCTTTAGCATCGCTCTTTAGCATCGCTCTCTAGCATCCGCTCTCTAGCATCCAGTCTCTATCATCGCTCTTTATCATCGCTCTTTATCATCGCTCTCTATCATCGCTCTTTATCATCGCTCTCTTTCATCGCTCTTTATCATCCAGTCTCTATGATCCGCTTTCTATCATCCACTCTCTATGATCCGCTTTCTATCATCCACTCTCTATCATCCGCTCTTTATCATCCGCTCTCTATCATCCTCTCTATCACCGCTCTCTATCATCGCTTTCTATCGCTCTCTACCGCTCTCTATCATCGCTCTCTATAGCTCGCAAGCGCTCTCTAGCATCGCTCTCTAGCATCGCTCTTTAGCATCGCTCTTTAGCATCGCTCTCTAGCAACGCTCTCTAGACAGCAACTCTCTAGCATCGCTCTCTAGCATCGCTCTCTAGCAGCGCTCTCTAGCATTGCTCTCTATCATTGCTCTGTATCGTCGCTCTGTATCATCGTTCTCTATCATTGCTCTCTATCATTGCTCTCTATCATTGTTCTCTATCATTGTTCTCTATCATCGCGCTCTATCATCGTGCTCTATCATCGCGCTCTATCACCTCTCTCTCTATCATCGCTCTCTATCATTGCTCTCTATCATCGTTCTCTATCAACTGTCTCTATCATCGCTCTTTATCATCGCTCTTTATCATCGCTCTCTATCATCGATCGCTATCATCGCTCTGTATCATCGCCCTCTATCTTCGCTCTCTATTATCACTCTCTATTATGGCTATCATTGCTCGATATCATCGCTCGTTATCATCGCTCTCTAACATCGTTCTCAAGTATCGCTCTCTATCATCGCTTTCTGTCATCGCTCTCTAGCATCGCTCTCTAACAGAGCTCTTTCTCTCAGTGTTCTCTATCATCACTCTCTATCATCTCTATCATCGCTCTCTCATCACTCTCTAGCATATCCAATAGCATCGCTCTCAATCATCGCTCTCTATCATTGCTCCTCTATCATCGCTCTCTACCATCGCTCTCTATCATAGCTCTATATCTTCGCTCTTTATCATCGCTGACTATCATCGCTGTCTATAGTCGCTCTCTATCATCGCTCTCTATCATCGCTCTCTATCGCTTATCATCATCGTTCTCTATCATCGCTCTATATCATCGATGTCTATCATCACTCTCTATCATCGCTCGCTATCATAGATCGCTATCATCGCTCGCTATCACCGCTCTCAATGATAGCTCTCTATCATCGCTCTCTATCATCGCGCTCTCTCTATCATCAGCTCTCTATCATCCACTCTCTATCATCGCTCTCTATCATCATTCTCTATCATCGCTCTCTATCATCGCTCTCTATCATCGCTCTCTATCATCGCTCTCTACCATCGCTCTCTATTATCCCTCTCTATCATCGCTATCATTGCTCTTATCATCGCTCGCTAATATCGCTTTCATCGCTCTCTATGATCCGTTCTCTATCATCGCTCTCTACCATTGCTCTCTATTATCACTCTCTATTAACGTTATTATCATTGCTCGCTATCATCGCTCTAAGAGAAAGAGATAGATATCATCGCTCTCTAAGAGAAAGAGAGAGAGAGAGAGAGAGAGAGAGAGAGAGAGAGAGAGAGAGAGAGAGAGAGAGAGAGAGAGAGAGTGATGATGGACAGAGAGAGAGCGATGATAGACAGAGAGAGAGAGAGCAATGATAGCATCGCTCTCGATCATCGCTCTCTATCATCGCTCTCGATCATCGCTCTCTATCATCGCTCTCTATCATCGCTCTCTATCATCGCTCTCTATCATCGCTCTCTATCATTGCTTCTATCATCGTGTTCTATCATCGTGTTCTATCATCGCTCTCTATCATCGCTCTCTATTGTCTTTCTCTATCATCGCTCTATCATCGCTCTATCATCGCTCTCTATCATCACTCTCTATCACCGCTCTCTATCATCGCTCTCTATCATCGCTCTCTATCATCGCTCTCTATCTTCGCTCTCTATCTTCGCTCTCTATCATCGCTCTCTGTCATCGCTTTCTATGATCGCTCTCCTATAATCGTTCTTTATCATCGCTCTCTTTCATCGCTCTCTTTCATCGCTCACTATTATCTATTCATCGCTCTCTATCATCGCTCTCTATCATCGCTCTCTATCATCGCTCTCTATCATCGCTCTCTATCATCGCTCTCTATCATCGCTCTCTATCATCGCTCTCTATCATCGCTCTCTATCATCGCTCGCTAGAGAAAAGAAAAGAATAATGATAGACAGAGTGCGATGATAGACAGAGAGAGAGAGACGATGATATCATCGTTCTCTATCAATGCTCTCTATCATCGTTCTTCATCATTGTTCTCTATATCATCCCTCTCTACCATCGCTCTCTATCATCACTGTCTATCATCACTCTCTATCATCGCTCTCTATTGCCTTTCTCTATCATTGCTCTCTATCATCGTTCTTCTTCATGGCTCTCAATCATCGCTTTCTACCATCACTCTATCATCACTCTCTATCATCGCTCGGTATCATCGCTCGGTATCATCGCTCTATCATAGCTCTCTATCAGTGTTCTCTAGCATTGCTCTATAGCATCGCTCTCTATCATCGCTCTTTATCATAGTTCTCTAGCATCACTCTTCAGCATCGCTCTCTAGCATCGCTCTCTATCATAGCTCTCTCTCAGTGTTCTCTATCATCGCTCTCTATCATCTCTATCATCGCTCTCTAACATCGCTCTCTAACATATCTAATTGCATCGCTCTCTATCATCGCTTTCTATCATCGTTATCTATCATCGCCTCTATCATCGCTCGCTACCATCGCTCTCTACCATCGCTCTCTATCATCGCACTCTATCACCGCTCTCTATCATCGCTATCTATCATCGCTCTCTATTGTTTTTCTCTATCATCGCTCTCTATCATCGCTCTCTATCATCGCTCTCCACCAGCGCTCTCTATCATCGCTCTCTATCATCGCTCTCTATCATCTCTCTATAACATCGCTCTCTATCATCGCTCTCTATCATCGCTCTCTACCATCGCTCTCTATCATCGTTCTCTATCATCGCTTGATATCATCGCTTTATATCATCGCTCTATATCATCGCTCTCAATCATCGCTCTCTACCATCGCTCTCTACAATCGCTCTCTATAATAGCTCTCTATCATCGCTCTCTATCGTCGCTTCTATCATCGCTCTCTATCATCGCTCTATCATCGCTCTCTGTCATCGCTCTCTATCATCTCTCTCTGTCATCGCTCTCTATCATTGCTCTCTATCATCGCTCTCTATCAACCGTCTCTATCATCGCTCTCTAGCAGCGTTCTCTAGCATCGCTCTCTATCATCGCTCTCTATCATCGCTCTCTCTAGCATCGTCTCTATCATAGCTCTTTCTCTCAGTGTTCTCTATCATCGCTTTCTATCATCTCTCTCATCGCTCTCTCTCATCGCTCTCTAGCATATCCACTAGCATCACTCTCTATCATCGCTCTCTATCATCGTTCTCTATCATCGCTCTCTACCATCGTCTCTATCATAGCTCTCTATCTTCGCTCCCTATTATCGCTTACTATCATCGCTGTCTATAGTCGCTCCCTATCACCGCTCTCTATCATCGCTCTCTATCGCTTATCATCATCGCTCTCTATCATAGCTCATAATCGCTCGTTATCATCACTCCAATGACATCGCTCTATCATCGCTCTCTATCATCGCTCTCTATCATCACTCTCTATCATCGCTCTCTATCATCAGCTCTCTATCATCCACTGTCTAGCGTCGCTCTCTATCATTCGTTCTCTATCATCCGTTCTCTATCATCGCTCTCTACCATCGCTCTCTATCCATCGCTCTCTATCATCCCTCTCTATCATTGCTATCATTGCTCGCTATCATCGCTCGCTAATATTGCTATCATCGCTCTCTATCATCCGTTCTCTATCATCGCTCTCTAGCATCGCTCTCTATTATCCCTCTCTATTTTCGCTATCATTGCTCTCTATCATTGCTCGCTATCATCGCTATCATCGCTCTCTAAGAGAGAGAGAGAGAGAGAGAGAGAGAGAGAGAGAGAGAGAGAGAGAGAGAGAGAGAGAGAGAGAGAGAGAGAGAGAGAGAGAGAGAGAGAGAGAGAGAGAGAGAGAGAGAGAAGAGAGAGAGAGAGAGAGATATCAAAGAGCTGATAGAGAGAGATCAATGATAGCATCTCTCTATCATCGCTCTCACCCATCGCTCTCTATCATCGCTCTCTATCATCACTCTCTATCATCGCTCTCTATGATCGTTCTCTATCATCGCTCTCTATCATCGCTCTCTATCATCGCTCTCTATCATCGCTCTCTATCATCGCTCTATATCATCGTTCTATATCATCGCTCTCTATCATCGCTCTCTATCATCGCTCTCTATCATCGCTCTCTATCATCGCTCTCTATCATCGCTCTCTATCATCGTTCTCTATCATCGCTCTCTATCATCGCTCTCTATCATCGCTCTCTATCATCGCTCTCTATCATCGCTCTCTATCATCGCTCTTTATCATCGCTCTCTATCATCGCTCTCTATCATCGCTCTCTATCATCGCTCTCTATCATCGCTCTCTATCATCGCTCTCTATCATCGTTCTCTATCATCGCTCTTTCATCGCTCTCTCATTGCTCTCTATCATCGCTCTCTATCATCGCTCTTCATCATCGCTCTCTATCATCGCTCTCTATCATCGCTCTCTATCATCGCTCTCTATCATCGCTCTCTATCATCGCTCTCTATCATCACTCTCTATCATCGCTCTCTATCATCGTTCTCTATCATCGCTCTCTATCATCGCTCTCTATCATCGCTCTCTATCATCTCTCATATCATCACTCTCTATCATCGCTCTCTATCATCGCTCTCTATCATCGCTCTCTATCATCGCTCTCTATCGTCGTTCTATATCATCGCTCTCTATCATCGCTCTCTATCATCGCTCTCTATCATCGCTCTCTATCCATCGTTCTTTATCGTCACTCTATATCATCGCTCTCTATCATTGCTCTCTATCATCGCTCTCTATCATCGCTCTCTAGCATCACTATCTAGCATCGCTCTCTAAAATCGCTCTCTATCATCGCTCTCTATCATCGCTCTCTATCATCGCTCTCTATCATCGCTATCTATCATCGCTCTCTATCATCGCTCTCTATCATCGCTCTCTATCGTCTCTCTCTATCGTCTCTCTCTATCGTCGCTCTCTATCGTCGCTCTCTATCGTCGCTCTCTATCGTCGCTCTCTATCGTCGCTCTCTATCATCGCTCTCTATCGTCGCTCTCTATCATCGCTCTCTATCATCGCTCTCTACCATCGCTCTCTATCATCGCTCTCTATCATCGCTCTCTATCATCGCTCTCTATCATCGTTCTCTCTAATCGCTTTGTCATCGGTCTGCTTCCCTCTCTTTCGCTATCATCGTTCTTCATCGGCTCTCAATCATCGCTTTCTATCATCACTCTATCATCGCTCTCTATCATCGCTCTCTATCATCGCTCTCTATCATCGCTCTCTATCATCGCTCTCTATCATCGCTCTTTATCATCGCTCTCTATCATCGCTCTCTATCATCCTCTCTAGCATCTCTCATCATCGCTCTCTATCATCGCTCTCTATCATCGCTCTCTATCATCGCTCTCTATCATCGCTCTCTATCATCGCTCTCTATCATCGCTCTCTATCATCGCTCTCTATCATCGCTCTCTATCATCGCTCTCTATCATCGCTCTCTATCATCGCTCTCTATCATCGCTCTCTATCATCGCTCTCTATAATCGCTCTCTATAATCGGTCTCTATCATCGCTCTCTATCATCGCTCTCTATCATCGCTCTCTATCATCGCTCTCTATCATCGCTCTCTATCATCGCTCTCTATCATCGCTCTCTATCATCGCTCTCTATCATCGCTCTCTATCATCGCTCTCTATCATCGCTCTCTATCATCGCTCTCTATCATCGCTCTCTATCATCGCTCTCTATCATCGCTCTCTATCATCGCTTTCATCTCATCACTCTCTATCATCGCTCTCTATCATCGCTCTCTATCATCGCTCTCTATCATCGCTCTCTATCGTCTTTCTCTCTATCATCGCTCTCTATCATTGCTCTCTATCATCGGTCTCTATCATCAGCTCTCTATCATCGCTCTCTATCATCGCTCTCTATCATCGCTATCATCGCTCTATCATCGCTCTCTATCATCGCTCTCTATCATCGCTCTCTATCATCGCTCTCTATCATCGCTCTCTATCATCGCTCTCTATCATCGCTCTCTATCATCGCTCTCTATCATTGCTCTCTATCATCGCTCTCTATCATCGCTCTCTATCATCGCTCTCTATCATCGCTCTCTATCATTGCTATCATCGCTATCATCGCTCTCTATCATCGCTCTCTATCATTGCTCTCTATCATCGCTCTCTATCATCGCTCTCTATCATCGCTCTCTATCATCGCTCTCTATCATCGCTCTCTATCATTGCTCTCTATCATCGCTCTCTATCATCGCTCTCTATCATCGCTCTCTATCATCGATCTCTATCATCGCTCTCTATCATCGCTCTCTATCATCGCTCTCTATCATCTCCTATCATTGCTCTCTATCATCGCTCTCTATCATCGCTCTCCAGTCTCTATCATCATCATCGCTCTATCATCGCTCTCTATCATCGCTCTCTATCATCGCTCTCTATCATCGCTCTCTATCATCGCTCTATCATCGCTCTCTATCATCGTTCTCTATCATTGCTCTCTTCATCGCTCTCTATCATCGCTCTCTATCATCGCTCTCTATCATCGCCTCTATCATTCTCTTTATCATCCTTATCATCGCTCTCTATCATCGTTCTCTATCATCGCTATCATCGCTCTCTATCTGATCGCTCTCTATCATCGCTCTCTATCATCGCTCTCTATCATCGCTCTCTATCATCGCTCTCTATCATCGCTCATCGCTCTCTATCATCGCTCTCTATCATTGTTCTCTATCGCTCCAGATCTCTATCATCGCTCTCTATCATCGCTCTCTATCATCGCTCTCTATCATCGCTCTCTATCATCATCGCTCTCTATCATCATCGCTCTCTATCATCGCTCTATCATCGATCAGATAGAGATCACTCTATATCATCGTTCTATATCATCGCTCTCTTTCAACGCTCTTTTCAGAGAGAGAGAGAGAGAGAGATCAGAGCTCTCTAGAGAGAGAGAGCTGCCATCGCCTTCTAGAGATCGCTCTCTATCTCATCATCGTTCTCTATCATCGCTCTCTAGAGAGATCGAGCTCTATCATCGCTCTCTAATGACTCTCATCGAGAGAGAGGTATCATAGCCTCGCTCCATGATCTCCCTCGATCGCTCTCTATCATCGCTCTCTATCATAGCTTTCTCTATCAATGCTCTCTATCATCGTTCTCTATCATCGCTCTCTATCATCGCTCTCTATCATCGCTCTCTATCATCGCTCTCTATCATCGCTCTTTATCATCGCTCTCTATCATCGCTCTTTATCATCGCTCTCTATCATCGCTCTCTATCATCGCTCTCTATCATCGCTCTCTATCATCATCTCTATCATCGCTCTCTATCATCGCTTTATCTCTATCATCGCTCTCTACCATCGCTCTCTATCATCGCTCATCGCTCTCTATCATCGCTCTCTATCATCGCTCTCTATCATCGCTCTCTATCATCGCTCTCTATCATCGCTCTCTATCATCGCTCTCTATCATCGCTCTCTATCATCGCTCTCTATCATCGCTCTCTATCATCGCTCTCTATCATCGCTCTCTATCATCGCTCTCTATCATCGCTCTCTATCATCGCTCTCTATCATCGCTCTCTATCATCGCTCTCTATCATCGCTCTCTATCATCGCTCTCTATCATCGCTCTCTATCATCGCTCTCTATCATCGCTTTCTATCATCGCTCTCTATCATCGCTCTCTATCATCGCTCTCTATCATCGCTCTCTATCATCGCTCTCTATCATCGCTCTCTATCATCGCTCTCTATCATCGCTCTCTATCATCGCTCTCTATCATCGCTCTCTATCATCGCTCTCTATCATCGCTCTCTATCATCGCTCTCTATCATCGCTCTCTATCATCGCTCTCTATCATCGCTCTCTATCATCGCTCTCTATCATCGCTCTCTATCATCGCTCTCTATCATCGCTCTCTATCATCGCTATCATCGCTCTCTATCATCGCTCTCTATCATCGCTCTCTATCATCGCTCTCTATCATCGCTCTCTATCATCGCTCTCTATCATCGCTCTCTATCATCGCTCTCTATCATCGCTCTCTATCATCGCTCTCTATCATCGCTCTCTATCATCGCTCTCTATCATCGCTCTCTATCATCGCTCTCTATCATCGCTCTCTATCATCGCTCTCTATCATCGCTCTTTATCATCGCTCTCTATCATCGCTCTCTATAATCGCTCTCTATCATCGCTCTCTATCATCGCTCTCTATCATCGCTCTCTATCATCGCTCTCTATCATCGCTCTCTATCATCGCTCTCTATCATCGCTCTCTATCATCGCTCTCTATCATCGCTCTCTATCATCGCTCTCTATCATCGCTCTCTATCATCGCTCTCTATCATCGCTCTCTCATCGCTCTCTATCATCGCTCTCTATCATCGCTCTCTATCATCGCTCTCTATCATCGCTCTCTATCATCGCTCTCTATCATCGCTCTCTATCATCGCTCTCTATCATCGCTCTCTATCATCGCTCTCTATCGCTCTCTATCATCGCTCTCGCTCTCTATCATCGCTCTCTATCATCGCTCTCTATCATCGCTCTCTATCATCGCTCTCTATCATCGCTCTCTATCATCGCTCTCTATCTCGCTCTCTATCATCGCTCTTTATCATCGCTCTCTATCATTGCTCTCTATCATCGCTCTCTATCATCGCTCTCTATCATCGCTCTCTATCATCATCTCTCTATCATCGCTCTCTATCATCGCTCTCTATCATCGCTCTCTATCATCGCTCTCTATCTCTATCATCGCTCTCTATCATCGCTCTCTATCATCGCTCTCTATCATCGCTCTCTATCATCGCTCTCTATCATCGCTCTCTATCATCGGTCTCTATCATCGCTCTCTATCATCGCTCTCTATCATCGGTCTCTATTATCGCTCTCCATCATCGCTCTCTATTGTCTTTCTCTATCATTGCTCTCTATCATCGCCTTCTATCATCGGTCTCTATCATCGCTCTCTATCATCGCTATCATCGCTCTCTAAGAGAAAGAGATAGATAGATCGAGAGAGATCAGAGAGAGAGAGAGAGAGAGAGAGAGAGAGAGAGAGAGAGAGAGAGAGAGAGAGAGAGAGAGAGAGAGAGAGAGAGAGAGAGAGAGAGAGAGAGAGAGAGAGAGAGAGAGAGAGAGAGAGAGAGAAAGAGAAAGAGTAATGATAGACAGAGAGCGATGATAGACAGAGAGAGAGAGAGAGCGATGATATCATCGGTCTCTATCATCGCTCTCTATCATCTTTCTCTATCAATGCTCTCTATCATCGTTCTTGATCATCGCTCTCTATCATCACTCTCTACCATAGCTCTGTATCATCACTCTCTATCATCACTTTCTATGATCGCTTTCTATTGTCTTTCTCTATCATTGCTCTCTATCATCGTTCTTCATCATGGCTCTCAATCATCGCTTTCTACCATCACTCTATCATCACTCTCTATCATCGCTCGGTATCATCGCTCTCTATCATAGCTCTCTATCAGTGTTCTCTATCATCGTTCTCTATCATCGCTCTCTATCGTCTCTATCATCGCTCTCTAGCATCGCTCTCTATCATCGCTCTCTATCATCGCTCTCTATCAACGCTCCCTATGATCGCTCTCTATCATCGCTCTATATCATCGTTCTATATCATTGCTCTCTTTCAACGCTCTCTTTCAACGTTCTCTATCATAGCTCTCTACCATCGCTCTCTCTCATAGCTCTCTATCATCGCTTTCTATCATCGCTCTCTATCGTCGTTCTCTATCATCGCTCTTTATCATCGCTGTCTACCATCGCTCTCTAGCATCGCTCTCTAGCACCGCTCCCTAGCTTTGCTCTCTATCATCGGTCTCTCTAATCGCTCTTCATAATCGCTCTCTATCATCGCTCTCTATCATCGCTCTCTATCATCGCTCTCTACCATCGCTCTCTACCATCGCTCTCTATCATCGCTCTCTACCATCGCTTTCTACCATCGCTCTCTATCATCGCTCTCTATCATCGGTCTCTGTCATCGGTCTCTATCATCGGTCTCTATCATCGCTCTCTATCATCGCTCTCTATCATCGCTCTCTATCATCGCTCTCTATCATCGCTCTCTATCATCGCTCTCTATCATCGCTCTCTATCATCGCTCTCTATCATCGCTCTCTACCATCGCTCTCTACCATCGCTCTCTATCATCGCTCTCTATCATCGCTCTCTATCATCGCTCTCTATCATCGCTCTCTAGCATCGCTCTCTAGCACCACACCCTAGTTTTCGGTCTCTATCATCGCTCTCTATCATCGCTCTTTCGCTCATATCATCGCTCTCTATCATCGCTCTCTATCATCGCTCTCTATCATCGCTCTCTATCATCGCTCTCTATCATCACTCTCTACCATCGCTCTCTATCATCGTTCTCTATCATCGCTCTCTATCATCGTTCTCTATCATCGCTCTCTATCATCGCTCTCTATCATCGCTCTCTATCATCGCTCTCTACCATCGATCTCTATCATCGCTCTCTATCATCGCTCTCTATCATCGCTCTCTATCATCGCTCTCTATCATCGCTCTCTATCATGGCTCTATATCATTGTTCTATATCATCGCTCTGTATCATTGCTCTCTATCATCGCTCTCTATCATCGCTCTCTATCGTCTTTCTCTATAATTGCTCGCTATCATTGCTCTCTATCATCGCTCTCTATCATCGCTCTCTATCATCGCTCTCTATCATCGCTCTCTATCATCGGTCTCTATCATCGCTCTTTATAATCGCTCTCTATCGTCGCTCTCTATCATCGTTCTCTATCATCGCTCTCTATCATCGCTCTCTATCATCGCTCTCTATCATCGCTCTCTATCATCGCTCTTTATCATCGCTTTTAATCATCGCTCTCTATCATCGCTCTCTACCATCGCTCTCTACCATCGCTCTGTATCATCGCTCTCTATCATCGCTCTCTATCATCGCTCTCTATCATCGCTCTCTATCATCGCTCTATATCATCGCTCTCTATCATCGCTCCCTATCATCGCTCTATATCATCGCTCTATATCATCGCTCTTTCAACGCTCTCTTTATCATCGCTCTCTCAATCGCCCTCTATCATAGCTCTCTACCATCGCTCTCTATCATAGCTCTCTATCATCGCTCTCTATCATCGCTCTCTATCATCGCTCTCTATCATCGCTCTCTATCATCGCTCTATCATCGCTCTCTATCATCGCTCTTTATCGTCGTTCTCTATCATCGCTTTTTATCATCGCTGTCTACCATCGCTCTCTAGTATCGCTCTCTATCATCGCTCTTTATCATCACCCTCTATCATCGCTCTCTATCATCGCTCTCTATCATCGCTCTCTATCATCGCTCTCTATTATCGCTCTCTACCATCGCTCTCTATCATCGCTCTCTATCATCGCTCTTTATCATCGGTCTCTATCATCGCTCTGTATCATTGCTCTCTATCATCGCTCTCTATCATCGCTCTTTATCATCACTCTCTATCATCGCTCTCTATCATTGCTCTCTATCATCGCTCTGTATCATCGCTCTCTATCATCGCTCTCTATCATCGCTCTCTATCATCGTTCTCTATCATCGCTCTTTATCTTCGCTCTCTATCTTCGCTCTCTATCTTCGCTCTCTATCATCGCTCTCTGTCATCGCTTTCTATCATCGCTCTCTATAATCGCTCTTTATCATCGCTCTCTATCATCGCTCTCTATCATCGCTCTCTATCATCGCTCTCTATCATCGCTCTCTATCATCGCTCTCTACCATCGATCTCTACCATCGCTCTCTATCATCGCTCTCTATCATCGCTCTTTATCATCGCTCTCTATCATCGCTCTGTATCATCGCTCTCTATCATCGCTCTCTATCATCGCTCTCTATCATCGCTCTTTATCATCACTCTCATCTCTCTATCATTGCTCTCTACCATTGCTCTCTATCATCGCTCTGTATCATCGCTCTCTATCATCGCTCTCTATCATCGCTCTCTATCATCGCTCTCTATCATCGCTCTCTATCATCGCTCTCTATCATCGCTCTCTATCATCGCTCTCTATCATCGCTCTCTATCATCGCTCTCTATCATCGCTCTCTATCATCGCTCTCTATCATCGCTTTCTATCATCGCTCTTTATCATCGCTCTTTATCATCACTCTTTATCATCGCTCTCTATCATCGCTCTCTATAATCGCTCTCTATAATCGGTCTCTATAATCGGTCTCTATCATCGCTCTGTATCATCGTCTCTATCATCGCTCTCTATCATCGCTCTCTATCATCGCTCTCTATCATCGCTCTCTATCATCGCTCTCTATCATCGCTCTCTATCATCGCTCTCTATCATCGCTCTCTATCATCACTCTCTATCATCGCTCTCTATCATCGCTCATCTATCATCGCTCTCTATCATCGCTCTCTATCATTGCTCTTTATCATCGCTCTCTATCATCTCTCTTTCTCACTATCATCGCTCTCTATCATCGCTCTCTATCATCGCTCTCTATCATCATCTCTCTATCATCGCTCTCTATCATCGCTCTCTATCATCGCTCTCTATCATCGCTCTCTATCATCGCTCTCTATCATCGCTCTCTATCATCGCTCTCTATCATCGCTCTCTATCATCGCTCTCTATCATCGCTCTCTATCATCGCTCTCTATCATCGCTCTCTATCATCGCTCTCTATCATCGCTCTCTATCATCGCTCATCGCTCTCTATCATCGCTCTCTATCATCGCTCTATCATATCATTTTCTCTCTATCATCGCTCTCTATCATCGCTCTCTATCATCGCTCTCTATCATCGCTCTCTATCATCGCTCTCTATCATCGCTCTCTATCATCGCTCGCTCTATCATCGCTCTCTATCATCGCTCTCTATCATCGCTCTCTATCATCGCTCTCTATCATCGCTCTCTATCATCGGTCTATCATCGCTCTCTATCATCGCTCTCTATCATCGCTCTCTATCATCGCTCTCTATCATCGCTCTCTATCATCGCTCTCTATCATCGCTCTCTATCATCTCTATCATCGCTCTATCATCGCTCTCTATCATCGCTCTCTATCATCGCTCTCTATCATCGCTTTCTATCATCGCTCTCTATCATCGTTCTCTATCATCGCTCTTTATCAACGCTCTCTTTATCATTGCTCTCTATCATCGCTCTCTATCATCGCTCTCTATCATCGCTCTCTATCATCGCTCTCTATCATCGTTCTCTATCATCGCTCTCTATCATCGCTCTCTATCATCGCTCTCTATCATCGCTCTCTATCATCGCTCTATCATCACTCTCTATCATCGCTCTCTATCATCACTCTCTCTCATCGCTCTCTATCATCGCTCTCTCATCGCTCTCTATCATCGCTCTCTATCATCGCTCTCTATCATCGCTCTCTATCATCGCTCTCTATCATCGCTCTCTATCATCGCTCTCTATCATCGCTCTCTATCATCGCTCTCTATCATCGCTCTCTATCATCGCTCTCTATCATCGCTCTCTATCATCGCTCTCTATCATCGCTCTCTATCATCGCTCTCTATCATCGCTCTCTATCATCGCTCTCTATCATCGCTCTCTATCATCGCTCTCTATCATATCTCTATCATCGCTCTCTATCATCGCTCTCTATCATCGCTCTCTATCATCGCTCTCTATCATCGCTCTCTATCATCGCTCTCTATCATCGCTCTCTATCATCGCTCTCTATCATCGCTCTCTATCATCGCTCTCTATCATCTCATCGCTCTCTATCATCGCTCTCTATCATCGCTCTCTATCATCGCTCTATCATCGCTCTCTATCATCGCTCTCTATCATCGCTCTCTATCATCGCTCTCTATCATCGCTCTCTATCGCTCTCTATCATCGCTCTCTATCATCGCTCTCTATCATCGCTCTCTATCATCGCTCTCTATCATCGCTCTCTATCATCGCTCTCTTATCATCATCATCGCTCTCTATCATCGCTCTCTATCATCGCTCTCTATCATCGCTCTCTATCATCGCTCTCTATCATCGCTCTCTATCATCGCTCTCTATCATCGCTCTCTATCATCGCTCTCTATCATCGCTCTCTATCATCGCTCTCTATCATCGCTCTCTATCATCGCTCTCTATCATCGCTCTCTATCATCGCTCTCTATCATCGCTCTCTATCATTCTCTATCATCGCTCTCTATCATCGCTCTCTATCATCGCTCTCATTCGCTCTCTATCATCGCTCTCTATCATCGTTCTCTATCATCGCTCTCTATCATCGCTCTCTATCATCGCTCTCTATCATCGCTCTCTATCATCGCTCTCTATCATCGCTCTCTATCATCGCTCTCTATCATCGCTCTCTATCATCGCTCTCTATCATCGCTCTCTATCATCGCTCTCTATCATCGCTCTCTATCATCGCTCTCTATCATCGCTCTCTATCATCGCTCTCTATCATCGCTCTCTATCATCGCTCTCTATCATCGCTCTCTATCATCGCTCTTTATCATCGCTCTCTATCATCGCTCTCTATCATCGCTCTCTATCATCGCTCTCTATCATCGCTCTCTATCATCGCTCTCTATCATCGCTCTCTATCATCGCTCTCTATCATTGCTCTCTACCATCGCTCTGTATCATCGCTCTGTATCATCGCTCTCTATCATCGGTCTCTATCATCGCTCTCTATCATCGCTCTCTATCATCATCGCTCTCTATCATCGCTCTCTATCATCGCTCTCTATCATCGCTCTCTATCATCGCTCTCTATCATCGCTCTCTATCATCGCTCTCTATCATCGCTCTCTATCATCGCTCTCTATCATCGCTCTCTATCATCGCTCTCTATCATCGCTCTCTATCATCGCTCTCTATCATCGCTCTCTATCATCGCTCTCTATCATCGCTCTCTATCATCGCTCTCTATCATCGCTCTCTATCATCGCTCTCTATCATCGCTCTCTATCATCGCTCTCTATCATCGCTCTCTATCATCGCTCTCTATCATCGCTCTCTATCATCGCTCTCTATCATCGCTCTCTATCATCGCTCTCTATCATCGCTCTCTATCATGTCTCTTCTCTATCATTGCTCTCTATCATCGCTCTCTATCATCGCTCTCTATCATCGCTCTCTATCATCGCTCTCTATCATCCGCTCTCTATCATCGCTCTCTATCATCGCTCTCTATCATCGCTCTCTATCATCGTTCTCTATCATCGCTCTCTATCATCGCTCTCTATCATCGCTCTCTATCATCGCTCTCTATCATCGCTCTCTATCATCGCTCTCTATCATCGCTCTCTATCATCGTTCTCTATCATCGCTCTCTATCATTGCTCTCTATCATCGCTCTTTATCATCGCTCTCTATCATCGCTCTCTATCATCGCTCTCTATCATCGCTCTCTATCATCGCTCTCTATCATCGCTCTCTATCATCGCTCTCTATCATCGCTCTCTATCATCGCTCTCTATCATCGCTCTCTATCATCGCTCGCTCTTCTCTATCATCGCTCTCTATCATCGCTCTCTATCATCGCTCTCTATCATCGCTCTCTATCATCGCTCTCTATCATCGCTCTCTATCATCGCTCTCTATCATCGCTCTCTATCATCGCTCTCTATCATCGCTCTCTATCATCGCTTCTATCATCGTTCTCTATCATCGCTCTCTATCATCGCTCTTCTATCATCGGTCTCTATCATCGCTCTCTATCATCGCTCTCTATCATCGCTCTCTATCATCATCGCTTAATGATAGACTCTCTATCATCGATGATGGACATCGCTCTCTATCATCGCTCTCTATCATCGCTCTCTATCATCGCTCTCTATCATCGCTCTCTATCATCGTTCTCTGATCATCGCTCTCTATCATCACTCTCTACCATAGCTCTCTATCATCGCTCTCTATCATCGCTCTCTATCATCGCTCTCTACCATCGCTCTCTATCATCGCTCTCTATCATCGCTCTCTATCATCGCTCTCTATCTCTATCATCGTTCTCTATCATCGTTCTCTATCATCGCTCTCTATCATCGCTCTCTATCATCGCTCTCTATCATTGCTCTTGATCATCGCTCTCTATCATCGCTCTCTATCATCGCTCTTTATCATCGCTCTTATCATCATTGCTCTCTATCATCGCTCTCTATCATCGCTCTCTATCATCGCTCTCTATCATCGCTCTCTATCATCGCTCTCTATCATCGCTCTCTATCATCGCTCTCTATCATCGCTCTCTATCATCGCTTTCTATCATCGTTCTCTATCATCGCTCTCTATCATCGCTCTCTATCATCGCTCTCTATCATCGCTCTCTATCATCGCTCTCTATCATCGCTCTCTATCATCGCTCTTTATCATCGCTCTCTATCATCACTCTCTATCATCGCTCTCTACCATCGCTCTGTATCATCGCTCTCTATCATCGCTCTCTATCATCGCTCTCTATCATCGCTCTCTATCATCGCTCTCTATCATCGGTCTCTATCATCGCTCTCTATCATCGCTCTCTATCATCGCTTTCTATCATCGCTCTCTATCATCGCTCTCTATCATCACTCTCTATCACCGTTCTCTATCATCCGCTCTCTAGCATCGCTCTCTATCATTCGTTCTCTATATCATATTATCGCTATCATTGCTCTATCATCGCTCTCTATCATCGCTCTCTATCATCGCTCATCGCTCTCTAGCATCGCTCTCTATCATCGCTCTCTATCATCGCTCTCTATCATCGCTCTCTATCATCTATCTCTCTATCATCGCTCTCTATCATCGCTCTCTATCATCGCTCTCTATCATCGCTCTCTATCATCGCTCTCTCTATCATCATCGCTCTTTGTCATTGCTCTTTATCATCGCTCTCTATCATCGCTCTCTATCATCGCTCTCTATCATCGCTCCCTATTATGACTCTATATCATCGTTCTCTATCATCATCATCGCTCTCTTCATCAACGCTCTCTTTCCATCGCTCTCTATCATAGCTCTCTACCATCGCTTTCTATCATCGCTCTCTGCCATCGCTGCTCTCTATCATCGCTCTCTATCATCGTTCTCTATCATCGCTCTCCATCATCGCTCTCTATCTTCGCTCTATCATCGCTCTCTATCATCGTTCTCTAGCACCGCTCTCTAGAACCTTTCCCTAGCTCTTGCTCTCTATCATCGCTCTTTCTCATCGCTCTTTCTCATCGCTCTTATCATAGCTCTCTATCATCGCTCTCTACCATCGCTCTCTCATCGCTCTCTATCATCGCTCTCTATCATCGCTCTCTATCATCGCTCTCTATCATCGCTCTCTATCATCGCTCTCTATCATCGCTCACTATCATCACTCTATATCATCGTTCTATATCATCGCTCTCTTTCAACGCTCTCTTTCAACGCTCTCTATCATAGCTATCTACCATCGCTTTCTATCATAGCTCTCTGCCATCGCTTTCTATCATCGCTCTCTATCACCACTCTCTATCATCGCTCTCTATCATCGCTCTCTATCATCGCTCTCTATCATCGCTCTCTATCGTCGTTCTCTATCATCGCTCTTTATCATCGCTGTCTACCATCGCTCTCTAACATCGCTCTCTAGCACCGTTCCATAGCTTTGCCCTCTATCATCGCTCTCTATCATCGCTCTCTATCATCGCTCTCTATCATCGCTCTCTATCATCGTTCTCTATCATCGCTCTCTATCATCGCTCTCTATCATCGCTCTCTATCATCGCTCTCTATCATCGCTCTCTATCATCGCTCTCTATCATCACTCTTTATCATCGCTCTCTATCATCGCTCTCTACCATCGTTCTCTACCATCGCTCTGTATCATCGCTCTCTATCATCGCTCTCTATCATCGCTCTATCATCACTCTCTATCATCGCTCTCTATCATCGTTCTCTATCATCATTCTCTATCATCGCTTTCTATCATCGCTCTCTATCATCGCTCTCTATCATCGCTCTATATCATCACTCTCGCTCTCTATCATCGCTCTCTATCATCGCTCTCTATAATCGCTCTCTATAATCGCTCTCTATCATCGCTCTCTATCATCGCTCTCTATCATCGCTCTCTATCATCGCTCTCTATCATCGTTCTATCATCGCTCTCTATCATCGCTCTCTATCATCGCTCTCTATAATCGCTCTCTATCATTGCTCTCTATCATCGATCTCTATCATCTTTCTTTATCATTGCTCTCTATCATCGCTCTCTACTGTCTTTCTCTATCATTGCTCGCTATCATCGCTCTCTATCATCCGCTCTCTATCATCTGCTCTCTATCATCCGCTGTCTAGCATCACTCTCTATCATTCGTTCTCTATTATCCCTCCCTATTATCGCTATCATTGCTCGCTATCATCACTTGCTATCATCGCTCTCTAGCATCGCTCTCTAGCCTTGCTCTCTAGCATCTCTCTCTATGATCGCTCTCTATCATTGCTCTCTATCATCACTCTCTATGATCGCTCTCTATCATCGCTCTCTATCATCGCTCTCTATCATCGTTCTCTATCATCGCTCTCTAACATCGCTCTCTATCATCGCTCTCTATTATCGCTCTCTATCATCGCTCTCTATCATCTCTCTATCATCGCTCTCTATCATCGCTCTTTATCATCTCTCTCTATCATCGCTCTCTATCATCGCTCTCTATCATCGCTCTCTGTCATCGGTCTCTATTATCGCTCTCCATCATCGCTCTCTATTGTCTTTCTCTTCTCTCTATCATCGCTCTCTATCATCATCGCTCTCTATCATCGCTCTCTATCATTGCTATCATCGCTCTCTATCATCGCTCTCTAGATCAGATTGATCATCGCTCTCTAGAGAGATCAGAGAGAGAGATTTCTAGAGAGATAGAGAGAGAGAGAGAGAGAGAGAGAGAGAGAGAGAGAGAGAGAGAGAGAGAGAGAGAGAGAGAGAGAGAGAGAGAGAGAAGAGAGAGAGTAATGATAGACAGAGAGCGATGATAGACAGACAGAGAGAGTGAGCGATGATATCATTGGTCTCTATCATCGCTCTCTATCATCTTTCTCTATCAATGCTCTCTATCATCGTTCTTGATCATCGCTCTCTATCATCACTCTCTACCATAGCTCTCTATCATCACTCTCTATCATCACTCTCGATGATCGCTTTCTATTGTCTTTCTCTATCATTGCTCTCTATCATCGTTCTTCATCATGGCTCTCAATCATCGCTTTCTACCATCACTCTATCATCACTCTCTATCATCGCTCGGTATCATCGCTCTCTATCATAGTTCTCTATCAGTGTTCTCTATCATCGTTCTCTATCATCGCTCTCTATCGTCTCTATCATCGCTCTCTAGCATCGCTCTCTATCATCGCTCTCTATCATCGCTCTCTATCATCGCTTTCTATCATCACTCTCTATCATCGCTCTCTATCATCGCTCTCTATCATCACTCCCTATAATCGCTCTCTATCATTGCTCTATATCATCATCGTTCTATATCATCGCTCTCTTTCAACATCTCTCTTTCAACGCTCTCTATCATCGCTCTCTATCATCGCTCTCTATCATTGCTCTCTATCATCGCTCGCTATCACCGCTCTCTATCGTCGCTCACTATCATCGCTCTCTATCATCGCTCTGTATCATCGCTCTCTATCGTCGTTCTCTATCATCGCTCTTTATCATCGCTGTCTACCATCGCTCTCTAGCATCGCTCTCTAGCATCGCTCCCTAGCTTTGCTCTCTATCATCGCCCTCTATCATCGCTCTTTATCATCGCTCTCTACCATCGCTCTCTATCACCGCTCTCTATCATCGCTCTCTATCATCGCTCTCTATCATCGCTCTGTATCATCGCTCTCTATCATCGTTCTCTCGCTTTGCTCTCTATCATCGCTCTCTATCATCGCTCTCTGATCATCGCTCTCTATCATCGCTCTTTATCATCGCTCTCTATCATAGCTCTCTATCATCGCTCTCTATCATCGCTCTCTATCATCGCTCTCTAACATCGTTCTCTATCATCGCTCTCTATCATCGCTCTCTATCATCGCTCTCTATCATCGCTCTCTATCATCGCTCTCTATCATCGCTCTCTATCATCGCTCTCTATCATCGCTCTCTATCATCGCTCTCTATCATCGCTCTCTATCATCGCTCTCTATCATCGCTCTCTATCATCGCTCTCTATCATCGCTCTCTATCATCGCTCTCTATCATCGCTCTCTATCATCGCTCTCTATCATCGCTCTCTATCATCGCTCTCTATCATCGCTCTCTATCATCGCTCTCTATCATCGCTCTCTATCATCGCTCTCTATCATCGCTCTCTATCATCGCTCTCTATCATCGCTCTCTATCATCGCTCTCTATCATCGCTCTCTATCATCGCTCTCTATCATCGCTCTCTATCATCGCTCTCTATCATCGCTCTCTATCATCGCTCTCTATCATCGCTCTCTATCATCGCTCTCTATCATCGCTCTCTATCATCGCTCTCTATCATCGCTCTGTATCATCGCTCTCTATCTATCATCGCTCTCTATCATCGCTCTCTATCATCGCTCTCTATCATCGCTCTCTATCATCGCTCTCTATCATCGCTCTCTATCATCGCTCTCTATCATCGCTCTCTATCATCGCTCTCTATCATCGCTCTCTATCATCGCTCTCTATCATCGCTCTCTATCATCGCTCTCTATCATCGCTCTCTATCATCGCTCTCTATCATCGCTCTCTATCATCGCTCTCTATCATCGCTCTCTATCATCGCTCTCTATCATCGCTCTCTATCATCGCTCTCTATCATCGCTCTCTATCATCGCTCTCTATCATCGCTCTCTATCATCGCTCTCTATCATCGCTCTCTATCATCGCTCTCTATCATCGCTCTCTATCATCGCTCTCTATCATCGCTCTCTATCATCGCTCTCTATCATCGCTCTCTATCATCGCTCTCTATCATCGCTCTCTATCATCGCTCTCTATCATCGCTCTCTATCATCGCTCTCTATCATCGCTCTCTATCATCGCTCTCTATCATCGCTCTCTATCATCGCTCTCTATCATCGCTCTCTATCATCGCTCTCTATCATCGCTCTCTATCATCGCTCTCTATCATCATCGCTCTCTATCATCGCTCTCTATCATCGCTCTCTATCATCGCTCTCTATCATCGCTCTATCATCGCTCTCTATCATCGCTCTCTATCATCGCTCTCTATCATCGCTCTCTATCATCGCTCTCTATCATCGCTCTCTATCATCGCTCTCTATCATCGCTCTCTATCATCGTTGCTCTCTATCATCGCTCTCTATCATCGCTCTTTATCATCGCTCTCTATCATCGCTCTCTATCATCGCTCTCTATCATCGCTCTCTATCATCGCTCTCTATCATCGCTCTCTATCATCGCTCTCTATCATCGCTCTCTATCATCGCTCTCTATCATCGCTCTCTATCATCGCTCTCTATCATCGCTCTCTATCATCGCTCTCTATCATCGCTCTCTATCATCGCTCTCTATCATCGCTCTCTATCATCGCTCTCTATCATCGCTCTCTATCATCGCTCTCTATCATCGCTCTCTATCATCGCTCTCTATCATCGCTCTCTATCATCGCTCTCTATCATCGCTCTCTATCATCGCTCTCTATCATCGCTCTCTATCATCGCTCTCTATCATCGCTCTCTATCATCGCTCTCTATCATCGCTCTCTATCATCGCTCTCTATCATCGCTCTCTATCATCGCTCTCTATCATCGCTCTCTATCATCGCTCTCTATCATCGCTCTCTATCATCGCTCTCTATCATCGCTCTCTATCATCGCTCTCTATCATCGCTCTCTATCATCGCTCTCTATCATCGCTCTCTATCATCGCTCTCTATCATCGCTCTCTATCATCGCTCTCTATCATCGCTCTCTATCATCGCTCTCTATCATCGCTCTCTATCATCGCTCTCTATCATCGTTCTCTATCATCGCTCTCTATCATCGCTCTCTATCATCGCTCTCTATCATCGCTCTCTATCATCGCTCTCTATCATCGCTCTCTATCATCGTTCTCTATCATCGCTCTCTATCATCGCTCTCTATCATCGCTCTCTATCATCGCTCTCCTATCATCATCGCTCTCTATCATCGCTCATCATCGCTCTCTATCATCGCTCTCTATCATCGCTCTCTATCATCGCTCTCTATCATCGCTCTCTATCATCGCTCTCTATCATCGCTCTCTATCATCGCTCTCTATCATCGCTCTCTATCATCGCTCTCTATCATCGCTCTCTATCATCATCTCTCTATCATCGCTCTCTATCATCGCTCTCTAGCATCTCTCTCTAGCATCGCTCTCTATCATCGCTCTCTATCATCGCTCTCTATCATCGCTCTCTAGCATCGCTCTCTATCATCGCTCTCTATCATCGCTCTCTATCATCGCTCTCTATCATCGCTCTCTATCATCGCTCTCTATCATCGCTCTCTATCATCGCTCTCTATCATCGCTCTCTATCATCGCTCTCTATCATCGCTCTCTATCATCATCGCTCTCTATCATCGCTCTCTATCATCGCTCTCTATCATCGCTCTCTATCATCGCTCTCTATCATCGCTCTCTAGCATCGCTCTCTATCATCGCTCTCTATCATCGCTCTCTATTGTTTCTCTATCATCGCTCTCTATCATCGCTCTCTATCATCGCTCTCTATCATCGCTCTCTATCATCGCTCTCTATCATTGCTCTCTATCATCGCTCGCTCCCTATCTTTGCTCTCTATCATCGCTCTCTATCATCGCTCTTTCTCATCGCTCTTTATCATCGCTCTCTATCATCGCTCTCTATCATCGCTCTCTATCATCGCTCTCTATCATCGCTCTCTCTCATCGCTCACTTATCATCGCTCTCTATCATCGCTCTCTATCATCGCTCTCTATCATCGCTCTCTATCATCGCTCTCTATCATCGCTCTCTATCATCGCTCTCTATCATCGCTCTTTATCATCGCTCTCTATCATCGCTCTCTATCATCGCTCTCTATCATCGTTCTCTATCATCGCTCTCTATCATCGCTCTCTATCATTGCTCTCTATCATCGCTCTCTATCATCGCTCTCTATCATCGCTCTCTATCATCGCTCTCTATCATCGTCTCTATCATCGCTCTGTATCATCGCTCTCTATCATCGCTCTCTATCATCGCTCTCTATCATCGCTCTCTATCATCGCTCTCTATCATCGCTCTCTATCATCGCTCTCTATCATCGCTCTCTATCATCGCTCTCTATCATCCTCTCTATCATCGCTCTCTATCATCGCTCTCTATCATCGCTCTCTATCATCGCTCTCTATCATCGCTCTCTATCATCGCTCTCTCTATCATCGCTCTCTATCATCGCTCTCTATCATCGCTCTCTATCATCGCTCTCTATCATCGCTCTCTATCATCGCTCTCTATCATCGCTCTCTATCATCGCTCTCTATCATCGCTCTCTATCATCGCTCTCTATCATCGCTCTATATCATCGCTCTTATCATCGCTCTCTATCATCGCTCTCTATCATCGCTCTCTATCATCGCTCTCATCATCGCTCTCTATCATCGCTCTCTATCATCGTCTTTCTCATCGCTCTATCATCGCTCTCTATCATCGCTCTCTATCATCGCTCTCTATCATCGCTCTCTATCATCGCTCTCTATCATCGCTCTCTATCATCGCTCTCTATCATCGCTCTCTATCATCGCTCTCTATCATCGCTCTCTATCATCGCTCTCTATCATCGTTCTCTCATCATCGCTCTCTATCATCGCTCTCTATCATCGCTCTCTATCATCATCTCTCTATCATCGCTCTCTATCATCGCTCTCTATCATCGCTCTCTATCATCGCTCTCTATCATCGCTCTCTATCATCGCTCTCTATCGTCATCATCTCTTTATCATCGCTCTCTATCATCGCTCTCTATCATCGCTCTCTATCATCGCTCTCTATCATCGCTCTCTATCATCGCTTCTATCATCACTCTATCATCGCTCTCTATCATCGCTCTCTATCATCGCTCTCTATCATCGCTCTCTATCATCGCTCTCTATCATCGCTCTCTATCGCTCTCTATCATCGCTCTCTATCATCGCTCTCTATCATCGCTCTCTATCATCGCTCTCTATCATCGCTCTTTATCATCGCTCTCTATCATCGCTCTCTATCATCGCTCTCTATCATCGCTCTCTATCATCGCTCTCTATCATCGCTCTCTATCATCGCTCTCTATCATCGCTCTCTATCATCGCTCTCTATCATCGCTCTATCATCGCTCTCTATCATCGCTCTCTATCATCGCTCTCTATCATCGCTCTCTATCATCGCTCTCTATCATCGCTCTCTATCATCGCTCTCTATCATTGCTCTCTATCATCGCTCTCTATCATCGCTCTCTATCATCGCTCTCTATCATCGCTCTCTATCATCGCTCTCTATCATCGCTCTCTATCATCGCTCTCTATCATCGCTCTCTATCATCGCTCTCTATCATCGCTCTCTATCATCTCTCTATCATCGCTCTCTATCATCGCTCTCTATCATCGCTCTCTATCATCGCTCTCTATCATCGCTCTCTATCATCGCTCTCTATCATCGCTCTCTATCATCGCTCTCTATCATCGCTCTCTATCATCGCTCTCTATCATCGCTCTCTATCATCGCTCTCTATCATCGCTCTCTATCATCGCTCTCTATCATCGCTCTCTATCATCGCTCTCTATCATCGCTCTCTATCATCGCTCTCTATCATCGCTCTCTATCATCGCTCTCTATCATCGCTCTCTATCATCGCTCTCTATCATCGCTCTCTATCATCGCTCTCTATCATCGCTCTCTATCATCGCTCTCTATCATCGCTCTCTATCATCGCTCTCTATCATCGCTCTCTATCATCGCTCTCTATCATCGCTCTCTATTGTCATTCTCTCTATCATCGCTCTCTATCATCGCTCTCTATCATCTTTCTATCATCGCTCGCTATCATCGCTCTCTATCATCGCTCTCTATCATCGCTCTCTATCATCGCTCTCTATCATCGCTCTCTATCATTCGTTCTCTATCATCGTCTCTATCATCGCTCTCTATCATCGCTCTCTATCATCGCTCTCTATCATCGCTCTCTAGCATCCGCTCTCTATCATCGCTCTCTATCATCGCTCTCTATCATATCGATCGCTCTCTATCATTGCTCTCTATCATCACTCTCTATCATCGCTCTCTATCATCGCTCTCTATCATCGCTCTCTATCATCGCTCTCTATCATCGCTCTCTATCAATCGCTCTCTATCATCGCTCTCTATCATCGCTCTCTATCATCGCTCTCTATCATCGCTCTCTATCATCGCTCTCTATCATCGCTCTCTATCATCGCTCTCTGATCATCGCTCTCTATCATCGCTCTCTATCATCATCTCTATCATCGCTCTCTATCATCGCTCTTCATCGCTGTAATCATCACTCTCTATCATCGCTCTCTATTGTCGCTCTCTATCATTGCAGAGCCCTCTATCATCGCTCTCTATCATCGCTCTCTATCATCGCTCTCTATCATCGCTCTTGATCATCGCTCTCTATCATCGCTCTCTACCATCGCTCTCTATCATCACTCTCTATCATCACTCTCTATCATCGCTCTCTATCATCGCTCTCTATCATCGCTCTCTATCATCGCTCTCTATCATCGCTCTCTATCATCGCTCTCTATCATCGCTCTCATCATCGTTCTCTATCATCGCTCTCTATAATCGCTCTCTATCATCGCTCTCTATCATCGCTCTCTATCATCGCTCTTGATCATCGCTCTCTATCATCGCTCTCTATCATCGCTCTTTATCATCGCTCTCTATCATCGCTCTCTATCATCGCTCTCTATCATCGCTCTCTATCATCGCTCTCTATCATCGCTCTCTATCATCGCTCTCTATCATATCATCATCGCTCTCTATCATCGCTCTCTATCATCGCTCTCTATCATCACTCTCTATCATCGCTCTTTATCATCGTTCTCTATCATCGCTCTCTATCATCGCTCTCTATCATCGCCTCTATCATCGCTCTCTATCATCGCTCTCTATCATCGCTCTCTATCATCGCTCTCTATCATCGCTCTCTATCATTGCTCTCTATCATCGCTCTCTATCATCGCTCTATCATCGCTCTCTATCATCGCTCTCTATCATCGCTCTCTATCATCGCTCTCTATCATCGCTCTCTATCATCGCTCTTTATCATTTCTCTATCATCGCTCTCTATCATCGCTCTCTATCATCGCTCTCTATCATCGCTCTCTATCATCGCTCTCTATCATCGCTCTCTATCATCGCTTTCTATCATCGTTTTCTATCATCGCTCTCTATCATCGCTCTCTATCATCGCTCTCTATCATCGCTCTCTATCATCGCTCTCTATCATCGCTCTCTATCATCGCTCTCTATCATCGCTCTCTATCATCGCTCTCTATCATCGCTCTTTATCATCGCTCTTTATCATCGCTCTCTACCATCGCTCTCTATCATCGCTCTGTATCATCGCTCTCTATCATCGCTCTCTATCATCGCTCTCTATCATCGCTCTCTATCATCGCTCTCTATCATCGCTCTCTATCATCGCTCTCTATCATCGCTCTCTATCATCGCTCTCTATCATCGCTCTCTATCATCGCTCTCTATCATCGCTCTCTATCATCGCTCTCTATCATCGCTCTCTATCATCGCTCTCTATCATCGCTCTATTATCTCCTATCATCGCTCTCTATCATTGCTCTCTATCATCGCTCTCTATCATCGCTCTCTATCATCGCTCTCTATCATTGCTCTCTATCATCGCTCTCTATCATCGCTCTCTATCATCGCTCTCTATCATCGCTCTCTATCTTCTATCTCTCTATCATCGCTCTCTATCATCGCTCTCTATCATCGCTCTCTATCATCGCTCTCTATCATCGCTCTCTATCATCAGCTCTCGATCATCGCTCTCTATCATCGCTCTTCTATCATCGCTCTCTATCATCGCTCTCTATCATCGCTCTCTATCATCACTCTCTATCATCGCTCTCTATCATCGCTCTATATCATCGCTCTCTATCATCGCTCTCTTTCAACGCTCTCTATCATCGCTCTCTATCATCACTCTCTATCATCGCTCTCTATCATCGCTGCTCTCTATCATCGCTCTCTATCATCGTTCTCTATCACCGCTCTCTATCATCGCTCTCTATCATCGCTCTTTCATCGTTCTTTCTCATCATCGCTCTTATCATCGCTCTCTATCATCGCTCTCTACCATCGCTCATCATCGCTCTCTATCATCGCTCTCTATCATCGCTCTCTATCATCGCTCTCTATCATCGCTCTCTATCATCGCTCTCTATCATCGCTCTCTATCATCGCTCTCTATCATCGCTCTCTATCATCGCTCTCTCTCTATCATCATCCCTCTCTATCATCGCTCTCTATCATCGCTCTCTATCATCGCTCTCTATCATCGCTCTCTATCATCACTCTCTATCATCGCTCTCTATCATCGCTCTCTATCATCGCTCTCTATCATCGCTCTCTATCATCGCTCATCTATCATCGCTCTCTACCATCGCTCTCTCATCGCTCTCTATCATCGCTCTCTATCATCGCTCTCTATCATCGCTCTCTATCATCGCTCTCTATCATCGCTCTCTATCGTTCATCGCTCTCTATCATCGCTCTCTATCATCGCTCTCTATCATCGCTCTCTATCATCGCTCTCTATCATCGCTCTCTATCATCGCATCGCTCTCTATCATCGCTCTCTATCATCGCTCTCTATCATCGCTCTCTATCATCGCTCTCTATCATCGCTCTCTATCATCACTCTATCATCGCTCTCTATCATCGCTCTCTATCATCGCTCTCTATCATCGCTCTCTATCATCGCTCTCTATCATCGCTCTCTATCATCGCTCTCTATCATCGCTCTCTATCATCGCTCTCTCATCGCTCTCTATCATCGCTCTCTATCATCGCTCTCTATCATCGCTCTTTCATCGCTCATCATCGCTCTCTATCATCGCTCTCTATCATCGCTCTCTATCATCGCTCTCTATCATCGCTCTCTATCAACGCTCTCTATCATCGCTCTCTATCATCGCTCTCTATCATCGCTCTCTATCATCGCTCTCTATCATCGCTCTCTATCATCGCTCTCTATCATCGCTCATTCGCTCTCTATCATCGCTCTCTATCATCGCTCTCTATCATCGCTCTCTATCATCGCTCTCTACCATCGCTCTGTATCATCGCTCTCTATCATTGCTCTATCATCGCTCTCTATCATCGCTCTCTATCATCGCTCTCTATCATCGCTCTCTATCATCGCTCTATATCATCGCTCTCTATCATCACTCTCTATCATCTGCTCTCTAGCACCGCTCCCTAGCTTTGCTCTCTATCATCGCTCTCTATCATCGCTCTCTATCATCGCTCTCTATCATCGCTCTCTTCATCATCGCTCTCTATCATCGCTCTCTATCATCGCTCTCTATCATCGATCTCTATCATCGCTCTCTATCATCGCTCTCTATCATCACTCTCTATCATCGCTCTCTATCATCGCTCTCTATCATCACTATCATCGCTCTCATCGCTCTCTATCATCATCGCTCTCTATCATCGCTCTCTATCATCGCTCTCTATCATCGCTCTCTATCATCGCTCGCTCTCTATCATCGCTCTCTATCATCGCTCTCTATCATCACTCTCTATCATCACTCTCTATCATCGCTCTTATCATCGCTCTCTATCATCGCTCTCTATCATCACTCTCTATCATCTCTCTATCATCGCTCTCTATCATCGCTCTCTATCATCGCTCTCTATCATCGCTCTCTATCATCGCTCTCTATCATCGCTCTCTATCATCGCTCTCTATCATCGCTCTCTATCATCGCTCTATCATCGCTCTCTCTATCATCGCTCTATCATCGCTCTCTATCATCGCTTTCTCGCTCTCTATCATCGCTATCATCGCTCTCTATCATCGCTCTCTATCATCGCTCTATATCATCGCTCTATATCATCGCTCTATATCATCGCTCTCTATCATCACTCTCTATCTAGCTCTCTATAATCGCTCTCTATCATTGCTCTCTATCATCGCTCTCTATCATCGCTCTCTATCATCGCTCTCTATCATCGCTCTCTATCATCGCTCTCTATCATCGCTCTCTATCATCGCTCTCTATCATCGATCTCTATCATCGCTCTCTATCATCGCTCTCTATCATCGCTCTCTATCATCGCTCTTTATCATCGCTCTCTATCATCGCTCTCTATCATCGCTCTCTATCGCATCGCTCGCTCTCTATCATCGCTCTCTATCATCGCTCTCTATCATCGCTCACTAGCATCACTCTGTATCATCGCTCTCTATCATCGCTCTCTATCTATCATCGCTCTTTCATCGCTCTCTATCATCGCTCTCTATCATCGCATCGCATCGCTCTCTATCATCGCTCTCTATCATCGCTCTCTCGCTCTCTCTATCATCGCTCTCTATCATCGCTCTTCTATCATCGCTCTCTATCATCGCTCTCTATCATCGCTCTCTATCATCGCTCTTTATCATCGCTCTCTATCATCGCTCTCTATCATCGCTCTCTATCGTCTTCTCTCTATCATCGCTCTCTATCATCGCTCTCTATCATCGCTCTCTATCATCGCTCTCTATCATCGCTCTCTATCATCGCTCTCTATCATCGCTCTCTATCATCGCTCTCTATCATCGCTCTCTATCATCGCTCTCTATCATCGCTCTCTATCATCGCTCTCTATCATCGCTCTCTATCATCGCTCTCTATCATCGTTCGCTCTCTATCATCGCTCTCTATCATCGCTCTCTATCATCGCTCTCTATCATCGCTCTATCATCGCTCTCTATCATCGCTCTTCATCATCGCTCTCTATCATCGCTCTCTATCATCGCTCTCTATCATCGCTCTCTATCATCGCTCTCTATCATCGCTCTCTATCATCGCTCTCTATCATCGCTCTCATCGCTCTCTATCGCTCTCTATCATCGCTCTCTATCATCGCTCTCTATCATCGCTCTCTATCATCGCTCTCTATCATCGCTCTCTATCATCGCTCTCTATCATCGCTCTCTATCATCGCTCTCTATCATCGCTCTCTATCATCGCTCTCTATCATCGCTCTCTATCATCGCTCTCTATCATCGCTCTCTATCATCGCTCTCTATCATCGCTCTCTATCATCGCTCTCTATCATCGCTCTCTATCATCGCTCTCTATCATCGCTCTCTATCATCGCTCTCTATCATCGCTCTCTATCATCGCTCTCTATCATCGCTCTCTATCATCGCTCTCTATCATCGCTCTCTATCATCGCTCTCTATCATCGCTCTCTATCATCGCTCTCTATCATCGCTCTCTATCATCGCTCTCTCATCGCTCTCTATCATCGCTCTCTATCATCGCTCTCTATCATCGCTCTCTATCATCGCTCTCTATCATCGCTCTCTATCATCGCTCTCTATCATCGCTCTCTATCATCGCTCTCTATCATCGCTCTCTATCATCGCTCTCTATCATCGCTCTCTATCATCGCTCTCTATCATCGCTCTCTATCATCGCTCTCTATCATCGCTCTCTATCATCGCTCTCTATCATCGCTCTCTATCATCGCTCTCTATCATCGCTCTCTATCATCGCTCTCTATCATCGCTCTCTATCATCGCTCTCTATCATCGCTCTCTATCATCGCTCTCTATCATCGCTCTCTATCATCGCTCTCTATCATCGCTCTCTATCATCGCTCTCTATCATCGCTCTCTATCATCGCTCTCTATCATCGCTCTCTATCATCGCTCATCGCTCTCGCTCTAGCTTTGCTCTCTATCATCGCTCTCTATCATCGCTCTCTATCATCTCTCTCTATCATCGCTCTCTATCATCGCTCTCTATCATCGCTCTCTATCATCGCTCTCTATCATCGCTCTCTATCATCGCTCTCTATCATCGCTCTCTATCATCGCTCTCTATCATCGCTCTCTATCATCGCTCTCTATCATCGCTCTCTATCATCGCTCTCTATCATCGCTCTCTATCATCGCTCTCTATCATCGCTCTCTATCATCGCTCTCTATCATCGCTCTCTATCATCGCTCTCTATCATCGCTCTCTATCATCGCTCTCTATCATCGCTCTCTATCATCGCTCTCTATCATCGCTCTCTATCATCGCTCTCTATCATCGCTCTCTATCATCGCTCTCTATCATCGCTCTCTCATCACTCTCTATCATCGCTCTCTATCATCGCTCTCTATCATCGCTCTCTATCATCGCTCTCTATCATCGCTCTCTATCATCTCTCTATCATCACTCTTTATCATCGCTCTCTCATCGCTCTCTCTATCATCGCTCTCTATCATCGCTCTCTATCATCGCTCTCTATCATCGCTCTCTATCATCGCTCTCTATCATCGCTCTCTATCATCGCTCTCTATCATCGCTCTCTATCATCGCTCTCTATCATCGCTCTATCATCGCTCTCTCATCGCTCTCTATCATCGCTCTCTATCATCGCTCTCTATCATCGCTCTCTATCATCGCTCTCTATCATCGCTCTCTACCATCGCTCTCTCTATCATCGCTCTCTATCATCGCTCTCTATCATCGCTCTCTATCATCACTCTCTATCATCGCTCTCTATCATCGCTCTCACTCTCTATCATCGCTCTCTATCATCGCTCTCTATCATCGCTCTCTATCATCGCTCTCTATCATCGCTCTCTATCATCGCTCTCTATCATCGCTCATCGCTCTCTATCATCGCTCTCTATCATCGCTCTCTATCATCGCTCTCTATCATCGCTCTCTATCATCGCTCTCTATCATCGCTCTCTATCATCGCTCTCTATCATCGCTCTCTATCATCGCTCTCTATCATCGCTCTCTATCATCGCTCTCTATCATCGCTCTCTATCATCGCTCTCTATCATCGCTCTCTATCATCGCTCTCTATCATCGCTCTCTATCATCGCTCTCTATCATCGCTCTCTATCATCGCTCTCTATCATCGCTCTCTATCATCGCTCTCTATCATCGCTCTCTATCATCGCTCTCTATCATCGCTCTCTATCATCGCTCTTCTATCATCGCTCTCTATCATCGCTCTCTATCATCGCTCTCTATCATCGCTCTCTATCATCGCTCTCTATCATCGCTCTCTATCATCGCTCTCTATCATCGCTCTCTATCATCGCTCTCTATCATCGCTCTCTATCATCGCTCTCTATCATCGCTCTCTATCATCGCTCTCTATCATCGCTCTCTATCATCGCTCTCTATCATCGCTCTCTATCATCGCTCTCTATCATCGCTCTCTATCATCGCTCTCTATCATCGCTCTCTATCATCGCTCTCTATCATCGCTCTCTATCATCGCTCTCTATCATCGCTCTCTATCATCGCTCTCTATCATCGCTCTCATCTATCATCGCTCTCTATCATCGCTCTCTATCATCGCTCTAGCTCATCATCATCGCTCTCTATCATCGCTCTTCTATCATCGCTCTTTATCATCGCTCTCTATCATCGCTCTCTATCATCGCTCTCTATCATCCTCTCTATCATCGCTCTCTATCATCGCTCTCTATCATCGCTCTCTATCATCGCTCTCTATCATCGCTCTCTATCATCGCTCTCTATCATCGCTCTCTATCATCGCTCTCTATCATCGCTCTCTATCATCGCTCTCTATCATCGCTCTCTATCATCGCTCTCTATCATCGCTCTCTATCATCGCTCTCTATCATCGCTCTGTATCATCGCTCTCTATCATCGCTCTCTATCATCGCTCTCTATCATCGCTCTTTATCATCGCTCTCTATCATCGCTCTCTATCATCGCTCTATCCATTGCTCTGTATCATCGCTCTCTATCATCGCTCTCTATCATCGCTCTCTATCATCGCTCTCTATCATCGCTCTCTATCATCGCTCTCTATCATCGCTCTCTATCATCGCTCTCTATCATCGCTCTCTATCATCGCTCTATCATCGCTCTATCATCGCTCTCTATCATCGCTCTCTATCATCGCTCTCTATCATCGCTCTCTATCATCGCTCTCTATCATCGCTCTCTATCATCGCTCTCTATCATCGCTCTCTATCATCGCTCTCTATCATCGCTCTCTATCATCGCTCTCTATCATCGCTCTCTATCATCGCTCTCTATCATCGCTCTCTATCATCGCTCTCTATCATCGCTCTATCATCGCTCTCTATCATCGCTCTCTATCATCGCTCTCTATCATCGCTCTCTATCATCGCTCTCTATCATCGCTCTCTATCATCGCTCTCTATCATCGCTCTCTATCATCGCTCTCTATCATCGCTCTCTATCATCGCTCTCTATCATCGCTCTTTATCATCGCTCTCTATCATCGCTCTCTATCATCGCTCTCTATCATCGCTCTCTATCATCGCTCTCTATCATCGCTCTCTATCATCGCTCTCTATCATCGCTCTCTATCATCGCTCTTTATCATCGCTCTCTATCATCGCTCTCTATCATCGCTCTCTATCATCGCTCTCTATCATCGCTCTCTATCATCGCTCTCTATCATCGCTCTCTATCATCGCTCTCTCTATCATCGCTCTCTATCATCGCTCTCTATCATCGCTCTCTATCATCGCTCTCTATCATCGCTCTCTATCATCGCTCTCTATCATCGCTCTCTATCATCGCTCTCTATCATCGCTCTCTATCATCGCTCTCTATCATCGCTCTCTATCATCATCTCTATCGCTCTCATCGCTCTCTATCATCGCTCTCTATCATCGCTCTCTATCATCGCTCTCTATCATCGCTCTCTATCATCGCTCTCTATCATCATCTCTATCATCGCTCTCTATCATCGCTCTCTATCATCGCTCTCTATCATCGCTCTCTATCATCGCTCTCTCATCGCATCGCTCTCTATCATCGCTCTCTATCATCGCTCTCTATCATCGCTCTCTATCATCGCTCTCTATCATCGCTCTCTATCATCGCTCTCTATCATCGCTCTCTATCATCGCTCTCTATCATCGCTCTCTATCATCGCTCTCTATCATCGCTCTCTATCATCGCTCTCTATCATCGCTCTCTATCATCGCTCTCTATCATCGCTCTCTATCATCGCTCTCTATCATCGCTCTCTCATCATCGCATCGCTCTCTATCATCGCTCTCTATCATCGCTCTCTATCATCGCTCTCTATCATCGCTCTCTATCATCGCTCTCTATCATCGCTCTCTATCATCGCTCTCTATCATCGCTCTCTATCATCGCTCTCTATCATCGCTCTCTATCATGCTCTCTAGCATCGCTCTCTATCATCGCTCTCTATCATCGCTCTCTATCATCGCTCTTTCTCATCGCTCTCTATCATCGCTCTCTATCATCGCTCTCTATCATCGCTCTCTATCATCGCTCTCTATCATCGCTCTCTATCATCGCTCTCTATCATCGCTCTCCATCATCGCTCTCTATCATCGCTCTCTATCATCGCTCTCTATCATCGCTCTCTATCATCGCTCTCTATCATCGCTCTCTATCATCGCTCTCTATCATCGCTCTCTATCATCGCTCTCTATCATCGCTCTCTATCATCGCTCTCTATCATCGCTCTCTTATCATCGCTCTCTATCATCGCTCTCTATCATCGCTCTCTATCATCGCTCTCTATCATCGCTCTCTATCATCGCTCTCTATCATCGCTCTCTATCATCGCTCTCTATCATCGCTCTCTATCATCGCTCTCTATCATCGCTCTCTATCATCATCGCTCTCTATCATCATCGCTCTCTATCATC
Source organism: Doris montereyensis (assembly GCA_037039925.1). Classification (NCBI taxonomy): domain Eukaryota; kingdom Metazoa; phylum Mollusca; class Gastropoda; order Nudibranchia; family Dorididae; genus Doris; species Doris montereyensis. The sequence goes on along the minus strand of JAXRKP010001308.1, from coordinate 16,721 downwards.
GCTCTCTATCATCGCTCTCTCATCGCTCTTCATCTATCATCGCTCTCTATCATCGCTCTCTATCATCGCTCTCTATCATCGCTCTCTATCATCGCTCTCTATCATCGCTCTCTATCATCGCTCTCTATCATCGCTCTCTATCATCGCTCTCTATCATCGCTCTCTATCATCGCTCTCTATCATCGCTCTCTATCATCGCTCTCTATCATCGCTCTCTATCATCGCTCTCCATCATCGCTCTCTATCATCGCTCTCTATCATCGCATCTCTATCATCATCGCTCTCTATCATCGCTCTCTATCATCGCTCTCTATCATCGCTCTCTATCATCGCTCTCTATCATCGCTCTCTATCATCGCTCTCTATCATCGCTCTTTATCATCGCTCTCTATCATCGCTCTCTATCATCGCTCTCTATCATCGCTCTCTATCATCGCTCTCTATCATCGCTCTCTATCATCGCTCTCTATCATCGCTCTCTATCATCGCTCTCTATCATCGCTCTCTATCATCGCTCTCTATCATCGCTCTCTATCATCGCTCTCTATCATCGCTCTCTATCATCGCTCTCTATCATCGCTCTCTATCATCGCTCTCTATCATCGCTCTCTATCATCGCTCTCTATCATCGCTCTCTATCATCGCTCTCTATCATCGCTCTCTATCATCGCTCTCTATCATCGCTCTCTATCATCGCTCTTTATCATCGCTCTCTATCATCGCTCTCTATCATCGCTCTCTATCATCGCTCTCTATCATCGCTCTCTATCATCGCTCTCTATCATCGCTCTCTATCATCGCTCTCTATCATCGCTCTCTATCATCGCTCTCTATCATCGCTCTCTATCATCGCTCTCTATCATCGCTCTCTATCATCGCTCTCTATCATCGCTCTCTATCATCGCTCTCTATCATCGCTCTCTATCATCGCTCTCTATCATCGCTCTCTATCATCGCTCTCTATCATCGCTCTCTATCATCGCTCTCTATCATCGCTCTCTATCATCGCTCTCTATCATCGCTCTCTATCATCGCTCTCTATCATCGCTCTCTTATCATCGCTCTCTATCATCGCTCTCTATCATCGCTCTCTATCATCGCTCTCTATCATCGCTCTCTATCATTGCTCTCTATCATCGCTCTCTATCATCGCTCTGTATCATCGCTCTCTATCATCGCTCTCTATCATCGCTCTCTATCATCGCTCTCTATCATCGCTCTCTATCATCGCTCTCTATCATCGCTCTCTATCATCGCTCTCTATCATCGCTCTCTATCATCGCTCTCTATCATCGCTCTCTATCATCGCTCTCTATCATCGCTCTCTATCATCGCTCTCTATCATCGCTCTCTATCATCGCTCTCTATCTCTCTCTATCATCGCTCTCTATCATCGCTCTCTATCATCGCTCTCTATCATCGCTCTCTATCATCGCTCTCTATCATCGCTCTCTATCATCGCTCTCTCATCATCATCGCTCTCTATCATCGCTCTCTATCATCGCTCTCTATCATCGCTCTCTATCATCGCTCTCTATCATCGCTCTCTATCATCGCTCTCTATCATCGCTCTCTCATCGCTCTCTATCGCTCTCTATCATCATCTCTATCATCGCTCTCTATCATCGCTCTCTATCATCGCTCTCTATCATCGCTCTCTATCATCGCTCTCTATCATCGCTCTCTATCATCGCTCTCTATCATCGCTCTCTATCATCGCTCTCTATCATCGCTCTCTATCATCGCTCTCTATCATCGCTCTCTATCATCGCTCTCTATCATCGCTCTCTATCATCGCTCTCTATCATCGCTCTCTATCATCGCTCTCTATCATCGCTCTCTATCATCGCTCTCTATCATCGCTCTCTATCATCGCTCTCTATCATCGCTCTCTATCATCGCTCTCTATCATCGCTCTCTATCATCGCTCTCTATCATCGCTCTCTATCATCGCTCTCTATCATCGCTCTCTATCATCGCTCTCTATCATCGCTCTCTATCATCGCTCTCTATCATCGCTCTCTATCATCGCTCTCTATCATCGCTCTCTATCATCGCTCTCTCTATCATCATCGCTCTCTATCATCGCTCTCTATCATCGCTCTCTATCATCGCTCTCTCATCGCTCTCTATCATCGCTCTCTATCATCGCTCTCTATCATCGCTCTCTATCATCGCTCTCTATCATCGCTCTCTATCATCGCTCTATCATCGCTTTCTATCATCGCTCTCTATCATCGCTCTCTATCATCGCTCTCTATCATCGCTCTCTATCATCTATCATCGCTCTCTATCATCGCTCTCTATCATCGCTCTCTATCATCGCTCTCTATCATCGCTCTCTATCATCGCTCTCTATCATCGCTCTCTATCATCGCTCTCTATCATCGCTCTCTATCATCGCTCTCTATCATCGCTCTCTATCATCGCTCTCTATCATCGCTCTCTATCATCGCTCTCTATCATCGCTCTCTATCATCGCTCTCTATCATCGCTCTCTATCATCGCTCTCTATCATCGCTCTCTATCATCGCTCTCTATCATCGCTCTCTATCATCGCTCTCTATCATCGCTCTCTATCATCGCTCTCTATCATCGCTCTCTATCATCGCTCTCTATCATCGCTCTCTATCATCGCTCTATATCATCGCTCTCTATCATCGCTCTCTATCATCATCTGCTCTCTATCATCGCTCTCTATCTTCGCTCTCTATCATCGCTCTCTATCATCGCTCTCTATCATCGCTCTCTATCATCGCTCTCTATCATCGCTCTCTCATCGCTCTCTCATCGCTCTCTATCATCGCTCTCTATCATCGCTCTCTATCATCGCTCTCTATCATCGCTCTCTATCATCGCTCTCTATCATCGCTCTCTATCATCGCTCTCTATCATCGCTCTCTATCATCGCTCTCTATCATCGCTCTCTATCATCGCTCTCTATCATCGCTCTCTATCATCGCTCTCTATCATCGCTCGCTCTCTATCATCGCTCTATCATCGCTCTCATTGCTTGCTCTATCATCGCTCTCTATCATCGCTCTCTATCATCGCTCTCTATCATCATCTATCATCGCTCTCTATCATCGCTCTCTATCATCGCTCTCTATCATCTCTCTATCATCGCTCTCTATCATCGCTCTCTATCATCGCTCTCTATCATCGTCTCTCTATCATCGCTCTCTATCATCGCTCTCTATCATCGCTCTCTATCATCGCTCTCTATCATCGCTCTCTATCATCGCTCTCTATCATCGCTCTCTATCTTCTCTATCATCGCTCTCTATCATCGCTCTCTATCATCGCTCTCTATCATCGCTCTCTATCATCGCTCTCTATCATCGCTCTCTATCATCGCTCTCTATCATCGCTCTCTATCATCGCTCTCTATCATCGCTCTCTATCATCGCTCTCTATCATCGCTCTCCTATCATCGCTCTCTATCATCGCTCTCTATCATCGCTCTTTCTCATCATCGCTCTCTATCATCGCTCTCTATCATCGCTCTCTATCATCGCTCTCTATCATCGCTCTCTATCATCGCTCTCTATCATCGCTCTCTATCATCGCTCTCTATCATCGCTCTCTATCATCGCTCTCTATCATCGCTCTCTCATCATCGCTCTCTATCATCGCTCTCTATCATCGCTCTCTATCATCGCTCTCTATCATCGCTCTCTATCATCGCTCTCTATCATCGCTCTCTATCATCGCTCTCTATCATCGCTCTCTATCATCGCTCTCTATCATCGCTCTCTATCATCGCTCTCTCTATCATCGCTCTCTATCATCGCTCTCTATCATCGCTCTCTATCATCGCTCTCTATCATCGCTCTCTATCATCGCTCTCTATCATCGCTCTCTATCATCGCTCTCTATCATCGCTCTCTATCATCGCTCTCTATCATCGCTCTCTATCATCGCTCTCTATCATCGCTCTCTATCATCGCTCTCTATCATCGCTCTCTATCATCGCTCTCTATCATCTCTCTATCATCGCTCTCTATCATCGAGAGAGATCATCATCGCTCTCTATCATCGCTCTCTATCATCGCTCTCTATCATCGCTCTCTATCATCGCTCTCTATCATCGCTCTCTATCATCGCTCTCTATCATCGCTCTCTATCATCGCTCTCTATCATCGCTCTCTATCATCGCTCTCTATCATCGCTCTCTAGAGAGATCTGCTCTCTATCATCGCTCTCTATCATCATCGCTCTCTATCATCGCTCTCTATCATCGCTCTCTATCATCACTCTCTATCATCGCTCTCTATCATCGCTCTCTATCATCGCTCTCTATCATCGCTCTCTATCATCGCTCTCTATCATCGCTCTCTATCATCGCTCTCTATCATCGCTCTCTATCATCGCTCTCTATCATCGCTCTCTATCATCGCTCTCTATCATCGCTCTCTATCATCGCTCTCTATCATCGCTCTCTATCATCGCTCTATCATCGCTCTCTATCATCGCTCTCTATCATCGCTCTCTATCATCGCTCTCTATCATCGCTCTCTATCATCGCTCTCTATCATCGCTCTCTATCATCGCTCTCTATCATCGCTCTCTATCATCGCTCTCTATCATCGCTCTCTATCATCGCTCTCTATCATCGCTCTCTATCATCGCTCTCTATCATCGCTCTCTATCATCGCTCTCATCGCTCTTTATCATCGCATCTATCATCGCTCTCTATCATCGCTCTCTATCATCGCTCTGTATCATCGCTCTCTATCATCGCTCTCTATCATCGCTCTCTATCATCGCTCTCTATCATCGCTCTCTATCATCGGTCTCTATCATCGCTCTATCATCGCTCTCTATCATCGCTTTCTATCATCGCTCTCTATCATCGCTCTCTATCATCACTCTCTATCATCGTTCTCTATCATCCGCTCTCTATCATCACTCTATCATCGTTCTCTATTATCGCTCTCTATCATCGCTCTCTATCATCGCTCTGCTATCATCGCTCTCTATCATCGCTCTCTATCATCGCTCTCTATCATCGCTCTCTATCATCGCTCTCTATCATCGCTCTCTAGCATTGCTCTCTATCATCGCTCTCTATGATCGCTCTCTATCATTGCTCTCTATCATCGCTCTCTATGATCACTCTCTATCATCGCTCTCTATCATCGCTCTCTATCATCGTTCTCTATCATCGCTCTCTATCATCGCTCTCCATCATCGCTCTCTATCATCGCTCTTTGTCATTGCTCTTTATCATCGCTCTCTATCATCGCTCTCTATCATCGCTCTCTATCATCGCTCCCTATTATCGACTCTATATCATCGTTCCATATCATTGCTCTCTTTCAACGCTCTCTCTCTCTATCATAGCTCTCTACCATCGCTTTCTATCATAACTCTATCATCGCTGCTCTCTATCATCGCTCTCTATCATCGTTCTCTATCATCGCTTTCTACCATCGCTCTCTATCATCGCTCTCTATCATCGCTCTCTATCATCGTTCTCTAGCACCGCTCTCTAGAACCTTTCCCTAGCTTTGCTCTCTATCATCGCTCTTTCTCATCGCTCTTTCTCATCGCTCTTATCATAGCTCTCTATCATCGCTCTCTACCATCGCTCTCTCATCGCTCTCTATCATCGCTCTCTATCATCGCTCTCTATCATCGCTCTCTATCATCGCTCTCTATCATCGCTCTCTATCATCGCTCACTATCATCATCTCTATATCATCGCTATATCATCGCTCTCTTTCAACGCTCTCTTTCAACGCTCTCTATCATAGCTATCTACCATCGCTTTCTATCATAGCTCTCTGCCATCGCTTTCTATCATCGCTCTCTATCACCACTCTCTATCATCGCTCTCTATCATCGCTCTCTATCATCGCTCTCTATCATCGCTCTCTATCGTCGTTCTCTATCATCGCTCTTTATCATCGCTGTCTACCATCGCTCTCTAACATCGCTCTCTAGCACCGTTCCATAGCTTTGCCCTCTATCATCGCTCTCTATCATCGCTCTCATCGCTCATCGCTCTCTATCATCGCTCTCTATCATCGTTCTCTATCATCGCTCTCTATCATCGCTCTCTATCATCGCTCTCTATCATCGCTCTCTATCATCGCTCTCTATCATCACTCTTTATCATCGCTCTCTATCATCGCTCTCTACCATCGTTCTCTACCATCGCTCTGTATCATCGCTCTCTATCATCGCTCTCTATCATCGCTCTATCATCACTCTCTATCATCGCTCTCTATCATCGCTCTCTATCATCATTCTCTATCATCGCTTTCTATCATCGCTCTCTATCATCGCTCTCTATCATCATCGCTCTATATCATCGCTCTATATCATCGCTCTCTATAATCGCTCTCTATAATCGCTCTCTATAATCGCTCTCTATCATCGCTCTGTATCATCGCTCTCTATCATCGCTCTCTATCATCGCTCTCTATCATCGTTCTATCATCGCTCTCTATCATCGCTCTCTATCATCGCTCTCTATAATCGCTCTCTATCATTGCTCTCTATCATCGATCTCTATTGTCTTTCTTTATCATTGCTCTCTATCATCGCTCTCTACTGTCTTCTTATCATTGCTCTCTATCATCGCTCTCTATCATCGCTCTCTATCATCTGCTCTCTATCATCCGCTGTCTAGCATCACTCTCTATCATTCGTTCTCTATTATCCCTCCCTATTATCGCTATCATTGCTCGCTATCATCACTTGCTATCATCGCTCTCTAGCATCACTCTCTAGCCTTGCTCTCTAGCATCTCTCTCTATGATCGCTCTCTATCATTGCTCTCTATCATCACTCTATGATCGCTCTCTATCATCGCTCTCTATTATCGCTCTCTATCATCGTTCTCTACATCGCTCTCTAACATCGCTCTCTATCATCGCTCTCTATTATCGCTCTCTATCATCGCTCTCTATCATCTCTCTATCATCGCTCTCTATCATCGCTCTTTATCATTGCTCTCTATCATCGCTCTCTATCATCGCTCTCTATCATCGCTCTCTGTCATCGGTCTCTATTAACGCTCTCCATCATCGCTCTCTATTGTCTTTCTCTATCATTGCTCTCTATCATCGCTCTCTATCATCGGTCTCTATCATCGCTCTCTATCATTGCTATCATCGCTCTCTAAGAGAAAGAGATAGATAGATAGATAGATAGAGAGAGAGAGAGAGAGAGAGAGAGAGAGAGAGAGAGAGAGAGAGAGAGAGAGAGAGAGAGAGAGAGAGAGAGAGAGAGAGAGAGAGAGAGAGAGAGAGAGAGAGAGAGAGAGAGAGAGAGAGAATGAGAGAAAGACAGACTCTCTAGAGCGATGATAGACAGATCAGAGAGAGTGAGCGATGATATCATTGGTCTCTATCATCGCTCTCTATCATCTTTCTCTATCAATGCTCTCTATCATCGTTCTTGATCATCGCTCTCTATCATCACTCTCTACCATAGCTCTCTATCATCACTCTCTATCATCACTCTCGATGATCGCTTTCTATTGTCTTTCTCTATCATTGCTCTCTATCATCGTTCTTCATCATGGCTCTCAATCATCGCTTTCTACCATCACTCTATCATCACTCTCTATCATCACTCCGTATCATCGCTCTCTATCATAGTTCTCTATCAGTGTTCTCTATCATCGTTCTCTATCATCGCTCTCTATCGTCTCTATCATCGCTCTCTAGCATCGCTCTCTATCATCGCTCTCTATCATCGCTCTCTATCATCGCTTTCTATCATCACTCTCTATCATCGCTCTCTAGCATCGCTCTCTATCATCACTCCCTATAATCGCTCTCTATCATTGCTCTATATCATCGTTCTATATCATCGCTCTCTTTCAACTCTCTCTTTCAACGCTCTCTATCATAGCTCTCTACCATCGCTCTCTACCATTCCTCTCTATCATCGCTCTCTATCACCGCTCTCTATCGTCGCTCACTATCATCGCTCTCTATCATCGCTCTGTATCATCGCTCTCTATCGTCGTTCTCTATCATCGCTCTTTATCATCGCTGTCTACCATCGCTCTCTAGCATCGCTCTCTAGCACCGCTCCCTAGCTTTGCTCTCTATCATCGCCCTCTATCATCGCTCTTTATCATCGCTCTCTACCATCGCTCTCTATCATCGCTCTCTATCATCGCTCATCGCTCTCTATCATCATCGCTCTCTATCATCGCTCTGTATCATCGCTCTCTATCATCGCTCTCTAGCATCGCTCCTATCATCGCTCTCTATCATCGCTCTCTATCATCGCTCTTGATCATCGCTCTCTATCATCGCTCTCTATCATCGCTCTCTATCATCGCTCTCTATCATCGCTCTCTACCATCGCTCTCTATCATCGCTCTCTATCATCGCTCTCTATCATCGCTCTCTATCATCGCTCTCTAACATCGTTCTCTATCATCGCTCTCTATCATCGCTCTCTATCATCGCTCTCTATCATCGCTCTCTATCATCGCTCTCTATCATCGCTCTCTATCATCGCTCTCTATCATCGCTCTTTATCATCGCTCTCTATCATCGCTCTCTATCATCGCTCTCTATCATCGCTCTCTATCATCGCTCTCTATCATCGCTCTCTATCATCGCTCTCTATCATCGCTCTCTATCATCGCTCTCTATCATCGCTCTCTATCATCGCTCTCTATCATCGCTCTCTATCATCGCTCTCTATCATCGCTCTCTATCATCGCTCTCTATCATCGCTCTCTATCATCGCTCTCTATCATCGCTCTCTATCATCGCTCTCTATCATCGCTCTCTATCATCGCTCTCTATCATCGCTCTCTATCATCGCTCTCTATCATCGCTCTCTATCATCGCTCTCTATCATCGCTCTCTATCATCGCTCTCTATCATCGCTCTCTATCATCGCTCTCTATCATCGCTCTCTATCATCGCTCTCTATCATCGCTCTCTATCATCGCTCTCTATCATCGCTCTCTATCATCGCTCTCTATCATCGCTCTCTATCATCATCGCTCTCTATCATCGCTCTCTATCATCGCTCTCTATCATCGCTCTCTATCATCGCTCTCTATCATCGCTCTCTATCATCGCTCTCTATCATCGCTCTCTATCATCGCTCTCTATCATCGCTCTCTATCATCGCTCTCTATCATCGCTCTCTATCATCGCTCTCTATCATCGCTCTCTATCATCGCTCTCTATCATCGCTCTCTATCATCACTCTCTATCATCGCTCTCTATCATGTCTCTCTATCATCGCTCTCTATCATCGCTCTCTACTCGCTCTCTATCATCGCTCTCTATCATCTCTTCTATTATCGCTCTCTATCATCGCTCTCTATCATCGCTCTCTATCATCGCTCTCTATCATCGCTCTCTATCATCGCTCTCTATCATCGCTCTCTATCATCGCTCTCTATCATCGCTCTCTATCATCGCTCTCTATCATCGCTCTCTATCATCGCTCTCTATCATCGCTCTCTATCATCGCTCTCTATCATCGCTCTCTATCATCGCTCTCTATCATCGCTCTCTATCATCGCTCTCTATCATCGCTCTATCATCGCTCTCTATCATCGCTCTCTATCATCGCTCTCTATCATCGCTCTCTATCATCGCTCTCTATCATCGCTCTCTATCATCGCTCTCTATATCATCGCTCTCTATCATCGCTCTCTATCATCGCTCTCTATCATCGCCTCTATATCATGCTCTCTATCATCGCTCTCTATCATCGCTCTCTATCATCGCTCTCTATCATCGCTCTCTATCATCGCTCTCTATCATCGCTCTCTATCATCGCTCTCTATCATCGCTCTCTATCATCGCTCTCTATCATCGCTCTCTATCATCGCTCTCTATCATCGCTCTCTATCATCGCTCTCTATCATCGCTCTCTATCATCGCTCTCTATCATCGCTCTCTATCATCGCTCTCTATCATCGCTCTTTATCATCGCTCTCTATCATCGCTCTCTATCATCGCTCTCTATCATCGCTCTCTATCATTGCTCTCTATCATCGCTCTCTATCATCGCTCTCTATCATCGCTCTCTCTCATCGCTCTCTATCATCGCTCTCTATCATCGCTCTCTATCATCGCTCTCTATCATCGCTCTCTATCATCGCTCTCTATCATCGCTCTCTAGAGATCGCTCTCTCTCATCGCTCTCTATCATCGCTCTCTATCATCGCTCTCTATCATCGCTCTCTATCATCGAGAGAGATCATCGCTCTCTATCATCGCTCTCTATCATCGCTCTCTATCATCGCTCTCTATCATCGCTCTCTATCATCGAGAGAGAGATCATCGCTCTCTATTGCTCTCTCTATCATCGCTCTCTATCATCGCTCTTCGATCATCATCGCTCTCTATCATCGCTCTTGATCATCATCTCTATCATCGCTCTCTATCATCGCTCTCTATCATCGCTCTCTATCATCGCTCTCTATCATCGCTCTCTATCATCGTTCTCTATCATCGCTCTCTATCATCGCTCTCTATCATCGCTCTCTATCATCGCTCTCTATCATCATCTCTCTCTCTTTATCATCGCTCTCTATCATCGCTCTCTATCATTGTCGTTCTCTATCATCGCTCTCTATCATCGCTCTCTATCATCGCTCTCTATCATCGCTCTCTATCATCGCTCTCTATCATCGCTCTCTATCATCGCTCTCTATCATCGCTCTCTATCATCGCTCTATATCATCGCTCTCTATCATCGTTCTCTATCATCGCTCTCTATCATCGCTCTCTATCATCGCTCTCTATCATCGCTCTCTATCATCGCTCTCTATCATCGCTCTCTATCATCGCTCTCTATCATCGCTCTCTATCATCGCTCTCTATCATCGCTCTCTATCATCGCTCTCTATCATCGCTCTCTATCATCGCTCTATCATCGCTCTCTATCATCGCTCTCTATCATCGCTCTCTATCATCGCTCTCTATCATCGCTCTCTATCATCGCTCTCTATCATCGCTCTCTATCATCGCTCTCTATCATCGCTCTCTATCATCGCTCTCTATCATCGCTCTCTATCATCGCTCTCTATCATCGCTCTCTATCATCGCTCTCTATCATCGCTCTCTATCTATCGCTCTCTATCATCGCTCTCTTATCATCGCTCTCGATCATCGCTCTCTACCATCGCTCTGTATCATCGCTCTCTATCATCGCTCTCTATCATCGCTCTCTATCATCGCTCTCTATCATCGCTCTCTATCATCGCTCTCTATCATCGCTCTCTATCATCGCTCTCTATCATCGCTCTCTATCATCGCTCTCTATCATCGCTCTCTATCATCGCTCTCTATCATCGCTCTCTATCATCGCTCTCTATCATCGCTCTCTATCATTGCTCTCTATCATCTCTCTCTATGATCGCTCTCTATCATCGCTCTCTATCATCGCTCTCTATCATCGCTCTCTATCATCGCTCTCTATCATCGCTCTCTATCATCGCTCTCTATCATCGCTCTCTATCATCGCTCTCTATCATCGCTCTCTATCATCATCTCTATCATCGCTCTCTATCATCGCTCTCTATCATCGCTCTCTATCATCACTCTATATCATCGCTCTCTATCATCGCTCTCATAGCATTGATCTCTATCATCGCTCTGTATCATCGCTCTCTATCATCGCTCTCTATCATCGCTCTCTATCATCACTCTCTATCATCACTCTCTATCATTGCTCTCTATCATCGCTCTCTCGCTATCATCGCGCTCTATCGTCTTTCTCTATCATCGCTCTCTATCATCGCTCTCTAACATCGCTCTCTATCATCGCTCTCTATCATCGCTCTCTATCATCGGTCTCTATCATCACTCTCTATCATCGCTCTCTATCATCGCTCTCTATCATCGCTCTCTATCATTGCTCTCTATCATCGCTCTCTATCATCGCTCTGTATCATCGCTCTCTATCATCGCTCCTATCGGTATCATCGCTCTCTATCATCGCTCTATATCATCGCTCTCTATCATAGCTCTCTATCATCGCTTTCTATCATTGCTCTCTATCATCGCTCTATCATCGCTCTCTATCATCGCCCTCAATCATCCGCTATCATCGCTCTCTATAATCGCTCTCTATCATCGCTCTCTATCACCGCTCTCTATCATCTTTCTCTATCATTGCTCTCTATCATCGCTCTCTATTGTCTTTCTCTACCATCGCTCGCTATCATCGCTCTCTATCATCCGCTCTCTATCATCCGCTCTCTATCATCCGCTGTCTAGCATCACTCTCTATCATTCGTTCTCTATTATCCCTCGCCATTATCGTTATCATTGCTCGCTATCATCGCTTGCTATCATCGCTCTCTAGCATCGCTCTCTAGCATTGCTCTCTAGCATTGCTCTCTATGATCGCTCTCTATCATTGCTCTCTATCATCACTCTCTCTGATCAATCTCTATCATCGCTCTCTATCATCGCTCTCTATCATCGCTCTCTATCATCGCTCTCTATCATCGGTCTCTATCATCGCTCTATCATCGCTCTCTATCATCGGTCTCTATTATCGCTTTCCATCATCGCTCTCTATTGTGTTTCTCTATCATTGCTCTCTATCATCGGTCTCTATCATCGCTCTCTATTATCGGTCTCTATCATCGCTCTCTATCATCGCTATCATCGCTTTCTTTGTAAGAGAAAGATATATATATATATATATATATCGCTCTCTATATATATATATATATATATATAGAGAGCTCTCTAGAGAGAGAGAGATCGTTCTCTATCATCGCTCTCTCTATCATCGCTCTCTATCATCGCTCTATATCATCGCTCCCTATCATCGCTCCCTATCATCGCTCTATATCATCGTTCTATATCATCGCTCTCTTCAACGCTCTCTATCATCGCTCTCTACAATCGCTCTCTATCATCGCTCTCTATCATCGCTCTCTATCATAGCTCTCTACCATCGCTCTCTATCATCGTTCTCTATCACTGCTCTCTATCATCGCTCTCTATCATTGCTCTCTATCATCGCTCTTTATCGTCGTTCTCTATCATCGCTCTTTATCATCGCTGTCTATCATCGCTCTCTAGTATCGCTCTCTATCATCGCTCTTTATCATCACTCTCTATCATCGCTCTCTATCATCGCTCTCTATCATCGCTCTCTATCATCGCTCTCTACCATCGCTCTCTATCATCGCTCTCTATCATCGCTCTCTATCATCGCTCTCTATCATCGCTCTCTATCATCGCTATCATCGCTCTCTATCATCGCTCTTTATCATCACTCTCTATCATCGCTCTCTACCATTGCTCTCTACCATCGCTCTGTATCATCGCTCTGTATCGTCGCTCTCTATCATCGGTCTCTATCATCGCTCTCTATCATTGCTCTCTATCATCGCTCTCTATCATCGCTCTCTATCATCGCTCTCTATCATCGCTCTCTATCATTGCTCTCTATCATCGCTCTCTATCATCGCTCTTCATCATCGCTCTCTATCATCGCTCTCTATCATCGCTCTCTATAATCGCTCTCTATAATCGCTCTCTATAATCGGTCTCTATCATCGCTCTTCATCATCGCTCTCTATCATCGCTCTCTATCATCGCTCTCTATCATCGCTCTCTATCATCTCTCTATCATCGCTCTCTATCATCGCTCTCTATCATCGCTCTCTATCATCGCTCTCTATAATCGCTCTCTATCATTGCTCTCTATCATCGCTCTCTATTTTCTTTCTCTATCATCGCTCTCTATCATCGCTTCTCTATCATCGCTCTCTATCATCGCTCTCTATCATCCGCTCTCTATCATCCGCTCTCTATCATCGCTCTCTAGCATCACTCTCTATCATTTGTTCTCTATTATCCCTACTCTATTATCACTATCATTGCTCTCTATCATCGCTTGCTATCATCGCTCTCTATCATCGCTCTCTAACATTGCTCTCTATCATCGCTCTCTATCATCGCTCTCTATCATTGCTCTCTAGCATCGCTCTTTATGATCGCTCTCTATCATCGCTCTCTATCATCAATCTCTATCATCGCTCTCTATCATTCCTCTCTATCATCGCTCTCTATCATCGCTCTCGAGCATCGCTCTCTAACATCGCTCTCTATTATTGCTCTCTATCATCGCTCTTTATCATCGCTCTCTATCATCACTCTCTATCATCGCTCTCTATTATCGCTCTCTATCGTCTTTCTCTATCATCGTTCTTTATCATCGCTCTCTATGATCGCTCTCTATCATCGGTCTCTATCATCGCTCTCTATCATTTTTCTCTATCATCAGTCTCTTTATCGCTCTCCATCATCGCTCTCTATTGTCTTTCTCTATCATTGCTCTCTATCATCGCCTTCTATCATCAGTCTCTATCATCGCTCTCTATCATCGCTATCATCGCTCTCTATCAAAGAGATAGATAGAAAGAGAAAGATCGGTCTCTATCATCGAGAGAGAGATCATCGAGAGAGAGAGAGAGAGAGAGAGAGAGAGAGAGAGAGATCAGAGAGAGAGAAGAGATAATGAGAGAGAGAGAGATTGAGAGAGAGAGAGAGAGAGAGAGAGAGAGAGAGAGAGAGAGAGAGAGAGAGAGAGATCATCGCTCTCTATCAGAGAGAGATCGCTCTCTAGAGAGAGAGAGAGAGAGAGAGAGAGAGAGAGAGAGAGAGAGAGAGAGAGAGAGAGAGAGAGAGAGAGAGAGAGAGAGAGAGAGAGAGAGAGAGATCAGAGAGAGATCAGAGAGAGAGAGAGAGAGAGAGAGAGAGAGAGAGAGAGAGAAAGAGAGCAAGAGAAAGAGAGAAAGAGAAAGAGTAATGATAGACAGAGAGCGATGAAAGACAGAGAGAGAGAGAGCGATGATATCATCGGTCTCTATCATCGCTCTCTATCATCTTTCTCTATCAATGCTCTCTATCATCGTTCTTGATCATCGCTCTCTATCATCACTCTCTACCATAGCTCTCTATCATCACTCTCTATCATCACTTTCTATGATCGCTTTCTATTGTCTTTCTCTATCATTGCTCTCTATCATCGTTCTTCATCATGGCTCTCAATCATCGCTTTCTACCATCACTCTATCATCACTCTCTATCATCGCTCGGTATCATCGCTCTCTATCATAGCTCTCTATCAGTGTTCTCTATCATCGTTCTCTATCATCGCTCTCTATCGTCTCTATCATCGCTCCTTAGCATCGCTCTCTATCATCGCTCTCTATCATCGCTCTCTATCAACGCTCCCTATGATCGCTCTCTATCGCTCTATATCATCGTTCTATATCATTGCTCTCTTTCAACGCTCTCTTTCAACGTTCTCTATCATAGCTCTCTACCATCGCTCTCTCTCATAGCTCTCTATCATCGCTTTCTATCATCACTCTCTATCGTCGTTCTCTATCATCGCTCTTTATCATCGCTGTCTACCATCGCTCTCTAGCATCGCTCTCTAGCACCGCTCCCTAGCTTTGCTCTCTATCATCGGTCTCTCTAATCGCTCTTCATAATCGCTCTCTATCATCGCTCTCTATCATCGCTCTCTACCATCGGCTTTCTACCATCGCTCTCTATCATCGCTCTCTACCATTGCTTTCTACCATCGCTCTCTATCATCGCTCTCTATCATCGGTCTCTGTCATCGGTCTCTATTATCGGTCTCTATCATCGCTCTCTATCATCGCTCTCTATCATCGCTCTTGATCATCGCTCTATATCATCGCTCTCTACCATCACTCTCTACCATCGCTCTGTATCATCGCTCTCTATCATCACTCTCTATCATCGGTCTCTATCATCGCTCTCTAGCACCGCTCTCTAGCACCACACCCTAGTTTCCTCTCTATCGATCTCTATCATCGCTCTTTCTCATCGCTCTTTATCATCGCTCTCTATCATCGCTCTCTTTATCATCGCTCTCTATATCGCTCTCTACCATCGCTCTCTATCATCGTTCTCTATCATCGCTCTCTATCATCGTTCTCTATCATCGCTCTCTATCATCGCTCTCTATCATCGCTCTCTATCATCGCTCTCTACCATCGATCTCTATCATCGCTCTCTATCATCGCTCTCTATCATCGCTCTCTATCATCGCTCTCTATCATCGCTCTCTATCATGGCTCTATATCATTGTTCTATATCATCGCTCTGTATCATTGCTCTCTATCATCGCTCTCTATCAGCGCTCTCTATCGTCTTTCTCTATAATTGCTCGCTATCATTGCTCACTATCATCGCTCTCTACCATCGCTCTCTATCCTCGCTCTCTATCATCGGTCTCTATCATCGCTCTTTATAATCGCTCTCTATCGTCGCTCTCCATCGTCGTTCTCTATCATCGCTCTCTATCATCGCTCTCTATCATCGCTCTCTATCATCACTCTCTATCATCGCTCTTTATCATCGCTTTTAATCATTGCTCTCTACCATCGCTCTCTACCATCGCTCTGTATCATGGCTCTCTATCATCGCTCTCTATCATCGCTCCCTATCATCGCTCCCTATCATCGCTCTATATCATCGTTCTATATCATCGCTCTTTCAACGCTCTCTTTATCATAGCTCTCTACAATCCCCCTCTATCATAGCTCGCTACCATCGCTCTCTATCATAGCTCTCTACCATCGCTCTCTATCATCGTTCTCTATCACTGCACTCTATCATCGCTCTCTATCGTCGCTCTATCATCGCTCTCTATCATCGCTCTTTATCGTCGTTCTCTATCATCGCTTTTATCATCGCTGTCTACCATCGCTCTCT
>JAXRKP010001307.1:122500-132500 GCA_037039925.1 Doris montereyensis | reverse complement strand
GAACCAGAAAAAGGATTACAGTATCATTGGCGTTCCATGGCTGGTGTTTGGACATTGTGATTGGAACCAGAAAAAGGATTACGGTATCATTGGCGTTCAATGTCTGGTGTTTGGACATTGTGATTGGAACCAGAAAAAGGATTACGGTATCATTGGCGTTCCATGGCTGGTGTTTGGACATTGTGATCGGAACCAGAAAAGGATTACGGTATCATTGGCGTTCAATGGCTGGTGTTTAGACATTGTGATTGGAACCAGAAAAAGGATTACGGTATCATTGGCTTTCAATGGCTGGTGTTTGGACATTGTGATTGGAACCAGAAAAGGGATTACGGTATCATTGGCGTTCAATAATAAAACATTATGTCATGAAGAGATTATTTCAACTGGTCATGTATTCATAGTGAAAATGATATTATTATAATGATTCTTCAAACATTATCAAGGGCAAATAAAGGGCAAACAGAAAATGACTTCCATCAGGAATCATCAATCAAACTCTGGCAGATAATCATCTTAGAATTACAGAAGATAAGAGAAGATTAACTTGAAAAGTTAGGCATATTATATATAAGATATACAAGTCATGGGTTCCAGAACTTGTTTCGTCTCTATTGTGCTTTATAGATTCAATGTTTTGAAGATCAGACTTTTAAGATGGGGTAGTAATGTCAGAATATTCTGCACGTGTTCTCCGTAGCCGTAGTCCTCCAATATGAGGATCTCGTCATCATACCAATTACGCAGATGGCGTTGTCGCATTTTCGTATAAGGGCTGTCGTCTGTACTGTTCTTGACGATAAAATTTGTTATCCTTTGATATGGAACGTAATACTCAATAAGGAGATCATCAGTCTCTGCAAGAATAGAACGTGTCCCATTAAATTTGTCTAACAAGAGCTTTAGATAGTCATTGTTGCGATCTGGCTGTGTAATATGCATTCCTGTGTCTTTTCCGATTTTTGAGATCTCGGCGCATATTTTCTCACAGTACAGGTCCTCGATCATGTCAGCGAGGCGTGCGTGATTACTGTTACCAGCCTTTTGATTTTCCATGATTGAGTTTTCATCACATGTGCTTGGTTTTTTTCCATCGTCCTCGCTGTCTGGCGTGATAGATGTGTCAGGAAGGTGTAGATCTATGTTCTCGTTGTGTTTCGCTTCTGTCTCCGTGTCGTTTATGTCGTTTGATTCACTGGTTGTGTTTTCGACAAAAGTTGTGTCAGCAAGCGGCGATGTTATGGTTGACACACTGAATGAATGGATAGCACTGTCCTGACTCTGGGTTGACTCCGTATTGTTGTTGTTCGTTTGTTGAATGTCAACACTTACGGTTTCTTTGTTTTCAATAAAGTCCGTGTTCGTAGATGTGTCGTCAAGGGGCGATGTTATGGTTGACACACTGAATGAGTGTGTAGCACTGTCCTTATTCTGGGTTGACTCCATATTGTTGTTGTTTGTTCGTTGAATGTCGGCACTCGCAGTTTCTTCGTTTTTAATAAAGTCCGTGTTGGTAGATGTTGTTGCTGTCTCCGTTGTTACTCTTGTATGATGTTGTTTTCTAAGTTGGTCTCGTCTTATTTGGCTCGGTGACTTCCGTCTGAAGCTGGCAGGAGTCGAATGATGCCTCGCCGACACACTCATGTCGTCCATGGCCATGCCATCAAAACGAAGGACGAGGGTAGTGCGCTCTTGATTTCCAGCTACTTTGAATGAGGAGAGGTGAGATTCCTCTAAAATGCTGTTGATAAGACATTCCAGCATCGTCGGCAATCCGCTAACTGGCATATTGATGTCGTTTAACAACAAAAGAAACTTGAAATCATAAAATGAACGCGTTCTTCACTCTCTGAAAAACATTGTTGTCGGCACGATAAGGATGGGTTTCTTATTCCAATTGCGTCTTAATCGCAATGTTCACTATCTGTGACTCGCTTTTTGTTATCGTATTTGTTGTTGCTTTCTTTGACTTAATTTAAGGTTGACTTCTTTATCTTCTAACAATTTAAAGGTACATCCATGTGCAAATGATACGCTTAAAACAAATCAACAACAACAACAAAACGCCAACAAAACACCACCAACAACAACTAATGAACTGAAATAAAATACATGAAATAAAAGCATATCCCCTGCACACCGCCCCCCCCTAAATATATCTTTCCCAACCCCTCGCCCCCAAAAAATCCCAAAACGAAAGGCCCTATAAGAACAACAACAACGAAGAACAAGAGAACACCAACTGCTCTGTCGAATGAATTATAATGTTTCACCTTTAAACTAGATAGGTCATAAACTTCCACACCACGTGATAACAGTGTCATTGCACTTTGTTATTTGCTCATGTGGATAGTTGTTGGGGGGGCACCATTGGTACGCTGTACTTCTGTCAACTCCGTTTCTTCCTCTTCCCCCAAACCACCGAAACACCTTCCAGCCACCCTACCATTCCACTCCCCCTTCCCCGAACGAAAACACCCAAACCCGACAAAAAAAAAGTAAACAAAATAACCCAAAGAACAAACCCAGGAGGCATCGTAGTGTAATCGGTAGTGCTGTGAGTGTGTAATCACGACGGCCCTTTGCTCAAAACCCTGGCTGGCCCAGTGACACAATCGGTAGTGTTGGAGTTTGTCAATCACGACAACCCTTTGCTCAAAACCTGGGCTGGCCCAGTGACACAATCGGTAGTGTTGGCAGTTTGTAATCACGACAACCCTTGTTCAAAACCCTGGCTGGCCCAGTGACACAATCGGTAGTGTTGGGAGTTTGTAATCACGACAACCTGGTTCAAAACCTTGGCTGGCCCAGTGACACAATCGGTAGTGTTGGCAGTTTGTAATCACGACGACCGGTGGTTCAAAACCCTGGCTGGCCCAGTGACACAATCGGTAGTGTTGGGAGTTTGTAATCACGACGACACTTTGTTCAAAACCCTGGCTGGCCCAGTGACACAATCGGTAGTGTTGGGAGTTTGTAATCACGACGACACTTTGTTCAAAACCCTGGCTGGCTCAGAGACACAATCGGTAGTATTGTGAGTGTGTAATCATGACGGCCCTTTGTTCAAAACCCTGGCTGGCCCAGTGACACAATCGGTAGTGTTGTGCAGTTTGTAATCACGACGACACTTGTTCAAAACCTTGTTTGGCACAGTGACACAATCGGTAGTTGTGAGTGTGTAATCAACAACCTTTGTTCAAAACCCTGGCTGGCCCAGTGACACAATCGGTAGTGTTGGCAGTTTGTAATCACGACGACCCTTTGTTCAAAACCTTGTTTGGCACAGTGACACAATCGGTAGTGTTGGGAGTTTATAATCACGATGACCCTTTGTTCAAAACCCTGGCTGGCTCAGAGACACAATCTGTAGTTTTGTTAGTTTATAATCACGATGACATTGTTCACAACCGTGGTCGGCCAGGGTGGATTTTTCTTACAAGATGCTTCTGCTCTGCTGTCCTCATCCGATTAAGGTGTGGATGATAATCTAGCTATCTGCAAAGAATAAATGTCTTGTCAGAGTGTAGTATAAAGCGCTGTAGAGTATGATCCATTTCAATTTGCCTACAGATCAAACAGAGAGGACTTGATGGTGCTATTTTGTTATTTTTAGATAATATTTACTCACATTTGGACTCACCAAAGTGCTGTTGTAGAGTCTTATTCATTAACTTCTCTTCGGCAATCAATACG
Source organism: Doris montereyensis (assembly GCA_037039925.1). NCBI lineage: Eukaryota > Metazoa > Mollusca > Gastropoda > Nudibranchia > Dorididae > Doris > Doris montereyensis. Next base: position 128,804 of record JAXRKP010001307.1, on the reverse strand, counting down.
ATCCAACTGCACATCCTCATAGAAAAATCACAAGACGTTTCTATAAACAAATAAGGCTATCCTATGGATCCTAGATTTTCTAACACTACGCACTCACTGTGTTAAAGCAAACAAGGCAACATCAGAGACTGTGATTGGTTACAAACACGGGCGCTCCTCGAGGATACACTTTCACCAGTGCTGTTTACTGTATACACTAACGATTGTTGAATAGATAGCATGAGCGTGTACTTGGTTAAATTTGCCGATGACTCTACAATCCAAGGCCTTATTGAGTCATTAGACCAAGAATATAGATATCAAATTGGCTATTTTGTTAATTGGTGAAGCTCATCATTTATCCCTTAACGTAAATAAGGCAAAAGAACTTATAATTGACATCAGACGCAACAAAGAAGTCATTGCCGCAATCTCAATAAAAGGAGAAGTAGAAATAGTTAGCGTTTATAAATGGGAATACACAGCGATGACAAATTGACATGGTCAGATCACTCAAATTCAACATATAAAAAAAAATCGACGTCTACACTTTATGAGGAAACTCAATAGCTTAAACATCGATAACAAACTCCTTACACTAATTTATCAATTTTATTGAGAGTATACGACCTTGGTGCATTACAGCATGGGGTGGCAATCTGAGAAAAAGGGATGAAGAGAGACTGGATCATGTTGTGCGTGCCGAGAAAGAAGAATGAGTGGAGATGAATTTAGAGAAAATATCTCACCTTCACAAAATTGTAGAAAGATGTTTAAAGAAAATGAATTCTATTTTGAAACACAGAAACTATCATTTTATACATTAAATTGTATTGTCATCCAGGTCGAGGGTACTTTGGAAAACGTTTAGTTATTTACTAGATTTATCGAAGGTGATTTTTTTTACATTCTTTCATATTACAAGTAAATACAAATTTTTCACACAATATTTTGAAATCTATCTATCATTATTCTTTAATTTTATTCAATGTTTTGTACAACACAGATCGTTGAGACGAACGAAGATAGTGTGCAGAGACAGAATGAGATCACAATTTCATTGAATTGACCTGAATTGAAGAGTTTGGAACAACACTTACTTGCATCGAGTCGTGGGAAAGTGTGAACAGAGACAGAGACAATACATATACAGAGAAAACGAGTCATGTTCTTCCTCATTCCTCAATCGCACACACGCACACACATCAAATAACTACATCCTTGAGAACATTCTTATAATATCAAGTTGTTTACATTCTGTTGTTTTCACTCACATTCTTAGAATTTTTCACAACAATTTTTAGAATCATTTGCTTTTCACTCTGTCGTCCTCTAGATATTGTCCTATCGATTTTTCCAGTTAATTGACAGATGTCTATTTCTATAATTATTCTTTAGGTAATAATGCTGTATTTTACAGATCGTTGCGAGAGAGCCTTTTGACGGGAGTCTTTTCATTGAATTGACTTGACGGGGAGTTGGAATAACACGTCTTGCATCGAGTCGTGGAAAAGTGTGGATCATGACCAAGTGTCACTAATTCATAATCCCGCCAAGGGGGTTTTGTCTTCAGCCATCTTGAATTCCACAGAAAATAACAAGGCCTGGTAGGGGGGCCTCAAGGTGGCAGCCCCACCATCTACCTAGGGTACAGTGGGCTAATCCCTGTTGCTGCTTATCCAAAACAAACAGATTCAAAGAAATAAAGACCATATACAACCGACTTGAACTTTGGAAGACAAACTTGGAAACGAACACGGACAGTGATTTTTGGAACATAGAATGTTAGGGCAATAAATGGAAAAGAGTTAGAACTAGTTGAAGAAATGGAAAAATTCAAAGTAGATATTTTGGCCATTACAGAAACAAAGAAAAAAGAACAAGGAATAGAAAATGTAGGACCGAATCATATTCTAATCTTCTCAGGAGTAGATGTCAAAGATAGAGCTAGAGCAGGAGTAGGCCTCCTAGTGCATAAAAGACATGAAAAGCTACTAGAAAGTTGGAAATTTATTAGCCCACGGCTATTAGAGGTAAATATTAAACCAAAATGAAGAGAAATTTAATTATTCATATTATGGACCAAACGAAGACGCAACTAAAGAAGAAAAAGATATCTTCGAAAACGATTTACAAATAGCTGCAGAGAATCTTAAACCCAAACAGGAACTAATGCTTTTAGGAGATTTAAATGCTAGAGTAGGCAACAATGTAGAAACGTCAGGAGGAGTAATAGGTAAAGAAGGAGAGATAACAACTTAAGCCAAATGGAGAAAGACTAATAGATTTTTGCCTAAAGAATAAAATGAAAATAGCCAACATCTTTTTTCCTCATAAAGATATCCACAAATATAAAAGAGTAAATGAAGACAGGTGTGAAAAGTCAATGATAGACTACATAATATTTAGCAGCTCCCTTCTTTACGGTACATTGATGCAAGAGTAAACAGAGGAGCAGAAATATTTAGTGATCCTCATTTAGTGATTGCCAAAATGAGATTACTGACTGAAGAAAAAAACAAACAGAAAAGGAAAGAGAAGAAAGCTACTAAACTCAAATGGAGGAACTAAATAAACCAGTAGTAAAACAGGTATACCAATCTAGGATAAAAAGATTTATCAGTGAAAGGCAGATGGATCTGAATGATAGCACAATAGAAGAAAAGTGGCAGCAGTGTATAAAGAAACATTCATCAGTTGTACTGAAGATGTCTGTGGTAGGAAACAAATTAAAGGAGATAGGAAAAGAACAGCATGGTGGAATGAGAACGTCAAGACTAAGATGAAAGAAAAGAAGGATGCCTGGAAGAAATATTTGCAAACAAAGAGACCAGAGGATAAAATAGATTACGGGAATAAAAGAACTATCGCCAAAGAGGAAGTTAGGAAAGCAAAACAGGAACAATGGGAAGAGTTTGGACAAAGACTTCAAGAAAGCTATCAAGGAATTCAAAAGCTGTTCTGGGGGGGGGGGGAGAAGAGCAATGAGAAAGACCAAAGCATGCCCAATATGACAAATTAAGAATTCCAAAGGAGAAATAATGAAAGAAGACATCGAAATCATGGAAACATGGAGAAAGCATTTTCACCAATTACATACTCCCTCCAGAACGTTATGAAACAAGGAGTAAAGATCAATTAGTAAGAGTAACAAGTAATTCAGAGGAGACAGCTGAAGATGTAGATATATCAATGGAGAAATCCAAACAGCTATAAGAAAAGTGAAATTAGAAAAGCCCCTGGAGCAGATCAAGTTTATCCAGAAATAATTCAGAAACCAAGGGAGAGAGGCAGACAAGCTACTACATGCAATATGCCAACAAGCATGGAAGTCCAAACAGGTTCCTGACGACTGGAAAAAGGAACGTAGTACCAATACATAAAAAAGGATCAACTATGGAATGCTCAAACTATAGAGGGATATCACTACTTAGTGTTCCAAAAAAGTATATGCCAGGATACTGGAAATGAGACTAAGGAAAAAGAGTAGAGGATCAGATTGAAGAGCATCAGAGTGGATTTAGACCACGAAGAAGTGTACAAGACCACATATTTACAATTAAACAGATAATAGAAAAATTCCTTGAGAGAAACATTGACCTGCACCTGTGTTTTATTGACTTAGAAAAGACATTTGACACTGTGAGGAGGGACAAACTATGGAATTCTTTAAAAGAACACAATGTAGAGCAAAATTTAATAAAAGCCATTAAAAGTTTTACAATAAACCAACATGTGCAGTAAGAGTAGCTGGAAAACATATCTGCAGATATAGATGTAGATGTAAGACAGGGTTGTGTCCTAAGTCCTCTTTTGTTTATCACATTTATGGATTCAGTCGCAAAGGCATCCTCAAAAATGAAGAAACTGAATGTAGGTATGTGGAAGCTCAAACAAAACAGTAAATGTATCAATGATTTTATTTGCCGATGATTTAGTTCTGTTTGGAAAATCAGAAAGGGACCTTCAGTCGAATATCAACATTATGAACAATGAATTAAATAAAGAGGAATGAGAGTAAATAAAAAACAAAACCAAAACAATGCTAGTAACTAGGAAAGCTGGAAACACAAAATCTTAAAACTGGGCAGGGAGAATTTAGAACACGTTCAAAGCTACAATTACCTAAGAGTAATGATTAACTCAGAGGAAAACTAAGAGAAGAAATCAACCAGAGAATTCAAAAGGCAAGTGCAATATATAACCATCTAGGAAAGGCATTTGTAGGTAAGCAAGAATTGTCAACAAAACCAAAACCTCAGTATACAACACAGTTTATTGTCCTACTTGTGTCCTCTCTATGGCAGCGAAACCTGGACCTCAAAAATAGACAGTAGAAAATACAGTAGAGTACAGGCAACTGAAATGAAATATCTAAGAAGAGTAGTAGAGGAAAATAAAGAGACAAAATCAAAAGACAACAATAAGAGTCAAACCAAAGCAGATGGCACGTTCAAAACTAAGGATAGAAACAAATCAATTGCGATGGTAATACTGACAAACAATAGAATAAGCTAAATTAGTATAGTGCTAAAGCCCAAGTAAAAGACCAAAAAAGGCAGACTTCGGAGAAAGTGGGAAGAAGATATAAAAACAATAGAGGCATTGAAGCATAGAAATTTAAAAGGCTTTTTTGGAAGGAAACAGAACATGCCAGGACAGGGCATCCTGGAGAAAGATTATCTCAGGCATCTGAACCCATGCACCGAGAGATAGAATGGGAACTGATAAAGAAAGAATGAAAGAAGAGTTCTACGTATCTTTGTCTGTTTGAGAATATTTTCGTTCGTTTCTCCCTTTATCCACGAGGCACGTAACTTTCTTCTCAACAACCACATCTTGGTTACTCCTATTATCTCCTGTATCTTTTGCTTCGAGTCCAAGCAGATGTTAGTGTTAGCGCCAGGATATTTCAGTCGAGAAACAAATTGATAATTGACACCCTGCGGCCTTTGCAGCCTGTGTTGAGTGTAAATGAATAAGAAAAATATTGGCAGTCTGGTTATATGTCTACTCACTGGCTGGTGTTTGAGATCTGAGTTTGATTCCTAGCAATAGCATCCATGTGTCATGTCAGATAGTCTGGAGTGGTATTTCACTCTCGCGCTTGTGATCTTTCGGTAGTTTTAAAATTTCATTTCATAAGTAAAGTTCAGTGAGACCTCCTAACTAAAGGTTTAATCTTACAGCATTTGGTGGGTGCAAAAAGTGATGGAACAACTACAACAGGCAAACAAACAAACAAACAAGCCAGCAGATAAATCAGCTTTACAATGAAGACATGAAACACAAAGTCTTTTAAAAAAAAACAAACATGTAACATATATTTTTATTGCCAAAAGCCCAAGTTTTAAGCCTAAATGAGTAGCGGTCTTAGAACATGACGTGAATTAAAAGCGTTTTAGAAAACTTAAGGATCTATTGTTAAATCGTGAAAAAATCCTAAACAGTTGGATAAGACTAAGACTCAGCTAAAACAGGAGATTGCTGACAAAGAACAACATGCTACAACTGGCACATTAATTTTGAGCAAGCAAATACAATTGTCAAATAAGTGAGTGTCTTTTGGTGATAAAAGATCCTCCAGCTGTTTTTCTGGTTGTTTTAAAGCAAAAAATTTCAAGTCGCATGAAGTTTTTTTTTTTACATATTTGTTAAATTTTCTAAGAGTTTCTGTGTGATTTGTTGGTTTTTCTGGTGCTGAAATTCTTGAAAATTCCTAAAAAAATGCAGCATTTAAAAAATTATGAAAATGAGCTAGAGGTAATAGAAGTGAATTGATTTCACGTCCTGTTTTTCAAATAAATAGAACATGCATTGAATACAATACTAGGCATTTAATGTTTTCCATGCAACAGGAAAACCTGTCTTGTTTCTGAGAAGTTGATTAAACAAGGCAAAAAATAACACGAAAGAATATATATATGTCTAAAAAATCAATCTAACAAAAACTTTTTATAGGCAGTATAAAGATTTATTACTACATTTATGATATAATACAAGAATAAATATAATACATACATAAATAAGTGAGTCAGATCTCATGAGTATGACCTAAATCATCATTAAAACTTTAGAACGACAGTATTTGCAGGACGGATTGAATTTCGATGATCAGAATAACAGAAGTGTTTACAAGGACGGATTGAATTTCGATGATCAGAATAACAGAAATGTTTGCAAGGACGGACTGAATTTCGATGATCAGAATAACAGAAGTATTTGCAAGGACGGACTGAATTTCGATGATCAGAATAACAGAAGTATTTGCAAGGACGGACTGAATTTCGATGATCAGTATAACAGAAGTGTATAGAACAGAAAA
>JAXRKP010001307.1:82500-117500 GCA_037039925.1 Doris montereyensis | reverse complement strand
CAAAGCAGATGGCATAAAAACTAAGATAGGAATGAATCAACTGAGATGGTTTGGGGATGGTAACAGAATGAATGACAATAGAATAGCTATATCAGTATACAGTGCTAAAACTCAAGGTAAAAGGCCAAAAGGCAGACCTCAGAGAAAGTAGGAAGAAGATATAAAAGAAGCATTAACGCAAAGAAATCTAACTTTCACGAAAGGAAACAGAAAATGCCAGGATAGGGCAGCCTGGAGAAAGATCATTGCGGGCATTTAAACCCATACACTGGAAGGTAGAATAGAAGCTGATAAAGAAAGAAAGACAATCCACCGAGACTTCCTGATTAGAGATGTTCCACTAACGATAACAATAATAATAATAATAATAATAATAATAATAATAATAATAATAATAATAGTAGCAATAGTAATGATAATAACAATAATACTATTAATGATGATAAGAGAGTGGTCTCGCTGTTTTGGTCTCCCAAGGATCGGGTTTTAAGGTGAACTCCTACAAGCCTTGTATTTTTTATTCATTATTCATGTATTTTGTATTGGCTATTATAATTCCCCTTGACCTTACAATTTTGATCAGACACCAATAGGTAAACAGTTTCTGTTTGTTATCAAGAGAATTGCCTCATGTAGGCATTATGATGGCTTGAAATGATGTTTTGAAAATTGTGCAATCTTTGCAGGTAGATAGATCTAGCCTCCAGCGAACTGAGCAAATGAATGAAAGTTCATGACTAAGACAAAACAGTGTAACAATTTGTGCTATTACTTCTCAAATAAATAACTATAGCAATGAAAGACTTAAAAAAATATATATTTAAAAACAATTATACATATTTTCTGTCAACCCTTATCAATTTGATCACATCTGTACACTAAGTGATTGTTTATTAGTTGATGCAAGGAATCAAAAATCGAACACTTTGTGTCTACATGTTTTCATAAGAACAATGGCCACAAGTTGTCTACACCCTCCATACACTGACCTCAGTCTGGTCAAGAGGTCGCCAACAGTTCGCATGGTGCCACCAGATTCCTGAATCAGCTGCCTAGCTTGACACCAACTCATCCGCATTTCCATCAAACAACCTTCAGTCACGGACCGCAGTTGCTGTTCCTGCAGTACTTGAGCTTTCAGAGATTCTTCATTGTCAACAGCCTGTTAGTAAAGGGGCATAATTACAGTAAAATAAGCATGATATTGATGTGCTCTCATCACTTATTATTCATGAGCCCACTGAGCAGTGGTACGTTTTTATATCTCTTAGGAATTTATCTGAATCTAGTGATCTTAGAGAGTATGACAATATCAAGTGTTCATTGTTTGCCTTTAAAGTTGGTCTACTAAGTTGGAAGACAGCATATTTATGATTTATTATAAATAAGAAGTAGTAGTTTCATTACAAACAGATCTTTATTGAGGGACATTTTCATTCTACCCCTTCGAAATCATTATTAGTAAAAGCTTATCTGTGACAGTCCAAGATGTTATCATAAAGAATAATCTCAGACCTACAGTGACAGTGGTAAGAGCCAGTCTTCTTGTTTTAAAATTAGCTTGTGTCATTACAAATGTCTATTTATGACATGAACATTAGGAATCCATTATTCATCCTGTTTGAACTACATACAGTACAAATACATCACTGTAACCCTCATTCACAGCCACCATTGGCAGGTACAGAGGTACTGAATCACAGGTGCGTCGGACAAAGGCACAAATCACCCCTTGCAACTAATTTCATAGGGACGGCTAGGGCTACTAGGCTATATATAAAATCATCATGGCCTAAGATAAGCACTCTCTGAAGATGTGAAATGAAATCAACAAATACTGTTGGCTAAATTCCAAGTTACATGATTTAGTTGTATGGCCATTTCCTGCATTTCTCCTTCAAGACGATCAGCGTCACGCTTGCTCCAGTTCACTGCAGGACAAAGGGGCATTACTGTGCCAGCGAGCGATGGCATTGGTCATCTTCTTACGGGACCAAACAACCTGGTAAAAACAATGTAAATGAAATTTCACAGAGAACTATAATACTAACTTCAAAAGATTAAAAGTCAGCCTTAAATACATTCTAGTATTAATCAGAAAGAAAGCCTAAAAGTAAGCATTAACTAACAAATTACCAAACCTATGGAAATAAAATTCTTCATCTTGACATACATGTACAAAGACAGTATAACAAAGCTTATTGATCTATGTCATTATAGCTAGTGGTACTGCAAGCTGTATTGACAAAAAATTACAGGAGTAAAAAGATACAAGTATACTACAGGAGTCTAATAAATGCCTCAACTAAAATTAAGCAGGATATTTATTTATATACACTTACTTAATACCAAGTTCTTTGAGGTCGTTATCAGTGAGAGACAAAAACACTGGCAGGTCAACGTCCTGTTCACAAACTTATCCAAGTATTTAGTTAAGCCCAACTGTGTGAGCATCTCCAGCAAGTCTTTGGGGCCACCACCCACTCGATTGCTCTCGCTGAGCCAGGCAATGGACTGCGATATGGGTTGGGAAATGACATGTCCAGGGATCATGACCAGCTGGCGCGGATGCATTTTCAGTCGCAGGAGACGGAATTTTAAGAGAAGAGGGAATTTCTTGTGAAGCAGTGCTGATACCATCACTTCCTTTTTTCCCCTGGTCCATACTGGCCGATGGTTGAGTTTGAGACCGATTGGCAGCAGTTGAGATGTTTGGCCCTTGCGTAGTAGACTCCGTCGGCATCTTGGTCGATGACGTTTTGGTTGATGACGTTTTGGTTGATGACATTTTGGTTGATGTTATCGGTCTTGTAATGAAACTGGCTCTGTCATAGCCACCGATTTGGGGCAAATGAGAGGTAGCAGTTTCTTTGTGAGACTGGCTAGCCAATGAGTTTTTGGGTATGAAGTTGGAATTGGGTTGAGTATTGTCATGGTGGGAACTAATATTTGATTCATGTGTCACGTTGGAGCCCAAATTTGGTTTAGTTTTGGTAACCGGCCCTGATGAGGTTTGATGATGAGAATTGGAGATAGCGGTATGGGAGTTGCTTGGCCAATCTTGAATTGCGTTGGAATGCTGGACAAACGGAGATGTTTCATTGTTATTTTCAGACATTACTGGAACAGCACGTCCTGGTGGCAAGTTGTGACCCATGTTTGAGTCACTGCGACTCTGTGGTTGCTTGGAGTCTTTAGTGTTGCTAAAGGTACTTGATGAACGTTGAATGTTAACTTCAGCAAGGGACTGATTTCTGTTGGTGGGTGTCGGGTTAATGTTTAGTACTTGGTTAACATTTCCAGGGTGTATCTGTGGACTAGAATCAACATCGCGGTAATAAAGCTCAGGTGGTACAGTTTGTAAAAACGGGTGGTTGCTCATTGGATGAGAATCTGCCTGATGTTGTTGTAAGTTGTAAAATCCAGGCACGCCAGATATAAAGTTTTCGTGACCTCCAGGCATTTGGTAATGATGCTGAGGTTGGTCTCCCATGGATGGCGGTGAAAAGGTGTTGGGAATTTTTGGTGGCTGCTGAGAGTTATGAAAGTGATGATGATGGTGATGATGATGGTGAGAGGAAGGAGGAAGATAAGGTGATTGAGGCTGATTTTGGTGTACATATGAAGGCAGAGGCTGAAGGCTGCTATTCGTATCCACTATTGCTGATGAAATAGGATCGTGTGGGGATGAAGTTGACTGATCTCTGTGCTGATGGATCCTGAACTAGGTCATGAGCCATAGACAGCATCTGAGCAGTCCTACTATTAGGCTGCTCAGGATTTTGTGTAAGTTGACCTGACCTGTGAAGAAAGGGTACGGGGACCAAATCCTCACTAACTGGTGTTAACAGGTTTCTCCTCCGATGATCAAGATCCCTATTGGAAGGGGCATCTGGTTTATTTGGTGTAACACTCGCGTTATGACTTGTAAATGGAGGACAATGATCACTGTGCGGTTGCATAGACACAGTGACAGAGGGATGAACCGCCTCTACTTTGGAGTTTGTTCCTGACGATTCCACCGGCCTTGAGCCTGTACCCAGATTCAAATTATTCAAATAACGAGAGACGATCTCTGTTTGAGTCATGTTATCCTGCGGCAATGATTGAACTGGGTTAGGGTCCTGAGATGACACGGAAGCTGTCAAACCCATTTGATCAGAATTCTGTGTTGGCATATTAGTGTAGTTGACCTGGAAGGGAATTTCAATGGGGAAATAATCCTTTAAAGGAGAGACAACTGCCCATGGCTTTTCTTTCTCTTTACCACCACAGACGACATCTTCAGCTGAAACTACCACAGGCGGTACATGTACATCTCTTTCCGTCTTTAAGCTAGCTGATACGACATTCAGCTCACCGTCAGCGCAACCAGTGAGGTCGATATCATTGAGCTCTGACAATTGCTGTGGACTGATTTTAGACACGTCCTCATTATCTCCAGCATTTCTTGAGTTTTGAGGATCTGATAAGCTGTTGGACAGCTCAACAGAAGGCGAGTCATCACTGTCCATGCTTCCCTCTCGACTTAATCCAAGAGCAGCTATAAGACCGCCGCTAGAGCTTGAACTGCTTTTTATTGTGATGGCTCCTGTTTTGGTGAAGGCGTTGCTTTCATCATTGTAGTCATCAAAATCTGATTTGTTTTAAAAGAAAGGAGGAAAAATTTGTAGAAATTTGAGGGTGAAAGCAAAAAATAAGTAAAAATAAAGTTCCTTCAAGGTCATTATTACCTATAGAGCTGGAGCTTACTGGTTTCTACAACATGAAGCAGAACAGGTGATAATAATCACCTTCTGGACAGGACACTAGTCTGTCGCAGGTTTCTACTTCCAAGCTGGTGCTTGTGCCCATTTGCACCTGCGATAAGCATCGAAAATGCATGTTAAGTGTCTTTCCCAAGGAACACGATGTTAACCTAGCATTGATATGATTGAACCCAGGACTTAATGATCCCAAGTCCGGCAACTTAGCCACGAAGCCACCAACACCACAAGAAAATTAGAAAACTCTGTCCAGTGGCCAATAATGTCATAGACATAATTTTAAAAGAAAAAAATGTGCAATATCCTTGCACCCGAAATATGACAAAAATACACAGAACGCTTTACTACCAATTGTAAACTCATAAAAAGCTTAAGGAAACTGCATGATGACACATAGATTACTTCTTATAATTAAGCACTTATACCAACATGAGCTAAAGTCATTTGTAACAGATTTATGCTTGAACAGATGGGAAGTGGATTTCAAAGATAATAGCTAAAAGTAGTGAAGATAAGATGTTCTTCATCTCTACCTGTCGTGCCTGAATTATCCTTGTAGTCATCAGGATTAATGGGAGAAGTGACGTCTCGGTGGGATAAATGAGTGCCTTCACTTTTCATATCTCCAGCACCAGAAAACGACACATATCCTTTGGGAAGCGCTGGACCTGAAAACATGAGATATCCAAGAATGGAAAGAAAACATTAAAACATTGAGAGAGAAAATAAAACTGTTAAAAGTATCGTAGATTTTCAAAATTGAAAAAGCTGTACAATTTTTTTCTAGCTCATCAATATTTCATTTTCTTTATTTCACCGGTTTCCAATGATAAATGTATCCCGATAGGAGTGTCTTTTTAATTTGAAGAGGAAAAACAGATTTCTGGAACGATGGTGTAAATGCTTTACTTTGCAACATTCTTATTTTACAAAACAATGAACAAAAGATTTGACTAATTTCATATCTCCAGTTACATCTGTCATTTAACAAAGCATATGAAAACAGAAAGCAAAACATTGAAAAATGTCTTCGTGCTTCAAATCTCGTTTAACTATCAACTCTTTCATGTGTGAGCTGACAAAGATCATTAAAAATAATTCAAAACTATGCAAAAAGAAAATCAACTGTCACAAATCATGAGACTAAATCAGTTCAGATCAGTTTTGAACATTCTTATTTTAAACATATTTGCTTCCATAAAAATCATTTTAATATTAGTGAAAATAGAAATGCTTATCATTACCGAGATTCAAGAAAATAAATTTCAACGTCACGTCGTGAAGTTCAAACTGTTAATGGCTTCTGAAGTTTTTTTAAGACTAATCCTGATAAGATGCCGAAATTTTCTGCTTCAGTGGAATTTTGATGATGCTGATCAGTGAAGTTTTTGCTTCTTTGGAGGAACTAAGTGAGCAAATTACACTTGATTTGTCGACCAAAATAATATGAATACATAGGAGCATAAGCTGAACTATCAGATGAATTTTCCAGGAAATTAAAGAGGGTGTACAAGAGGGCAAAGTGTGATCTTATTGTAGTAAAAGTGTTTTATTTGTATTTCAAATTAAAGGCCTGTTTATTAATCTAAAAATCTAAACTTGAAGAAGTCTGCAAGAAAATGCGATTTCCTATAAAAGCTATATGCTATGTAATTGTGGTTACAATCATGTTGTGTTGAGACAATAAAATGACGGCTTTGCAAAGATTCCTATCATTCAGCTAACATCTGTGGTAAAATTTCTAAGACTTTAAACTCTTGTATTCTTGCTGCCACAATATATTCATCTAGCACATATGCCATATATTCTCATAATGAACCTTTTGTTTTGAGATCAATCACATTTCTGGGAGACTATCGTAAAAATAAATAACACCTTTATTGACCGTTACAAATTTACATCTATCTTAACTAGTCTTTTGAAGCCTTTCTTCTTCATTCATGGTTACTAACCATTTCAAATCGAAAAACAGACTCTGACCACACAAACTCATTTTAATTTGAACGGCAGCCCGTATTATTCCCGAAAAACATTGATAAATTAACTTGCATTAAACCCAATAAAGGTAAATAATTCTAAAAATCAGTGGCCTTTCAAGTAAAATGTAACGGTATTTTTGTCAAGTCTGATTGGCATCGTTGACTTTTACCCCAATTTCTTAAAGTCGCTGCTGTTAACTTGGGTTTGATAGAAAAACTTGTTTAGCCTCAAATACGTACTTTACAAGGAACAGACTTATGAACTCAAAGCCAAAAATAAGTGCTAACTTTGTTTTTTACGTACTGATCAGCAGCTATGTTTCTTTATTTATCAAAACAAAATAAAAATCAACAGTAAAACAAACAAACTTGAGTAGTGTGAAATGTCTGTGTGTCTGGTCCTGTCAATCATTCTTGCAATAGCCTCTGGCCCATCACGGATGCTTGGGCCTTTAGATTTCCCACGACCAGTTCTTGTGTTGGAAGCCCTCGGCCTCGGTTGACCGTCGTCTGATGAGCTCAGGTAGAAATCTAAGCCTGAGAGGAAAAGATGAAAACATATTTTTAAACACACTCTCTTATAATGATGATATCTAACTTAACGGTTAGACTTGAGAACTTGCATTATTACAGGGTCACTGTTTAAACAGCAAACTCAACACAATGTTTTAACCCCATAAGCGGGTGTTTAGCAATGGTTTTTTTATATCTGAATAGTTGTGACTTATATCCTGTGAGATATGGAAAAGTACATCATTGACACCATGCACAATGAGTCTTACAGCCTGCACCTTTTGAGTAATCCTCATGATAATACGATTAAATTCCTTAAAGGCCGATATGGCCCATATTAGGCTGTGAGGTAAGACCTGACAGACCAGTATCTTGTCCTGGCGGTGATCTTCTATCATTGTGTCCTGTTAACAGAGCTGAGACCAGGACACGCTCAGGTTCTATGGGTCCCAAGGCCTTCAAGAAATTTCACCTTTGACCAAGAAATGACTTGAGCATCATTGGCCTGGTGGTCAGGTTACTAGACTTGGGAGCAAGATCCCAGGTTCGAATCCTAGCAATGCTAGTCTTGACGCTGTGTTCCTTAGGAAAGACACTTAGCACGCATCTTTCCCATTCAAACCAGGTGCACATGGGTATCAGCACCAGCCTAGGAGAAAAAACCTGTGACATGCTAACGTTCTGTCTAGGAGGTGATTAATACCACCAGTTCTGTTTCACCTTATAGAAACCGGAATACGTTCTGGCTCTATGAGCCGTAATGGCTTTGAAGGAACTTTACTTTTATCCAAGAGACGGTTGGGGGCCATAAATAATCTAGTCAATGAGTCCTCACAGATTAAAGATGACATAATTGGAATCCATCATTATCTTTGACCCAAGAAGTGAAGAATTCATAAACAGGCAATTAAAAAAAAAAAATTCAGGGTATAAAGCGAAATCATTTTATTTGTATGCACACTGTATATCACATGTAGTGTGTGAGCCTTTGCAATATGATTCTCTGGAATATACGTTTCTATTTTAGAATCGTATTAAGGCAACATTTTGTACTTAAGATGAACGGAAAGACAAAGAGTATTCACACATATAAATAGTTCAAATTATAATCATTTAGAAATAACAAAATTCAACTTTAGATGATAGATCTATGTCTGTACAAGCATTTTATTTTTTTAAAGAAGTGGTAGGAATGCATCAGCCCAACAAGCAACATTACACCAAGGGTGAGCAAGTCTCTTATTAAAGTGTGAAGGAGTGGATAACCCATCATGACACAAAAAGTACGACTGAAGGTGAAACCATCAACTGAAATCAGATAAACAATGAGAAATTCCTATGTCTCTCATAAACCGCTTACCAGGTTCAGAGCGAAGGGAGCTGTAAGGCATCACATGGTTGTCAATCAAACTGACAATTTTCATATAGCCGTTGATGAGGGCCACAGATCTAGCCATATCACCATTGTAAGCTTTAGCATTAACATTAACGCCCTGTGAACAAATGAAAATAAGAAATTGAGAAATAGATGGGACTAGGAAAAGACAAAATATACCCTATTCGGACACATGTTTGTTTAGGTTTTTTGTCTTCTGCTTTGCGGATTAAAAGGAAGGTAGCGTCCCATCCCTTTTGTCCTATTCAATTATTTAAAAAATGCATCTTGGGTAATTCTATAAACTTTCTTTTCATTTGTCTTTCACTGAGGCAACCACAAAGTAAGACTGAACCAATTTTACCCCTGACATAAAACATAATACGACTTGTATAGTCTCTATGGAGAAATTACATTGTGGTACATACATAACACACAAATACACACACACATGCTCACATTATTTCCCATCATTTAAATATGCATAAATACTTACATGACATATAAATGGGTAAAAATATTTTCATATACATTGCAAAAATACTTAATAGTAGATGAAATCAAATAAAGGGATTGAAGAGGGTATGATCTACAAATACACATAGGCACATAGATAACATGTTTACAAAAATAAAAACTTTCATCATACATAAAATCAAAATACATAATATATTTATATCAAATAATTTATACCATATCTATATTCCTTGTGGCATGTTCAATATCATCATTACAGTAATGGTACCCCCTCAAGTCTACCCCCTTTGTTTCACACATGTCAGGAGACAAATGATCCCTTAATGAATCCCCCTCTAGAAACCAATACCATATCATTTTTTTCCCCGTTACATCTACGACTCTTAAAGGTATAATCAAGATGCCAAGCAAGAGAAGGCCTACACTGAGCACAAACTGACAGCTGTGCTTACCTGTTTCCCCCTTACGTCTAAACTTACGTGCTGGAGAAACAATTGGACAATAATCTCATGGCCCTCAGCTGCCGCTTCCATGAAAGGCGTCATACCCGTCACTAGCTCCCTGGCAGACGACAAAGAAATGCAGATTATAAATGTAACAAACTAAAAACTTTCTTTCTTTCTTCATTAGTTCCCATTCTACCTTCCGGTGCATGGGTTTAGATACCCAAAATGACCTGTCTCCAGGCTACCCTCTCCTGACATTTTCTATTGCCTTCTGCGAAAGTTAAACTTTTTGCTTTAGTGCCTCTTTTATATCTTCATCCCACGTTCTCCGAGGTCTAACTTTTGGTCTTTTATCTTGGCTTTTAGTTTGTATCTGATTTACCTATTCCCTTATCATTCATTTCGTGAACATGCCCAAACCATCAGAGTTGATATATTTCTATCCATGCACTAAAAACAAGTTTTAAAATTTGGTCACCTTTGGACCTCCAAATAATCAGCAACCATAACAATGTGGGACACTTAAGTTTGATTTCCAGGAGAGTTTCAAAAGTTCTAGGAGAAGCACTGTTATTTTTTCTTCTATTTCAGAAATTATCTTCAAGTTCATACACGTTACTAGATCACTGAAAATTTTTTACTTTGCTTTAAAATGTTTTATGGAAATCTGGATGTAGAAGCAAGAATCAAGATTAATGTCTTAACAGCCTGGAGAATTGCTAGGTTGAATCAGTGATGAGTTGAAATGTTAGGAGTTTTTTGGAAGGCGTTTTAAAAAATTGAAAATGCTGGGGAAATTTTAGGTTGGAATTTTTTTCTAAGAGATTCTTAAGTGCTACAAACCCTGAACTATATTTGATACAACTGAGGCTTTTAGACAATTACTAGATGACTACTTGAAGCAACAATTTTATCTTGCATTATCAAAGCCTGGTTTCGTACTTATCTCCAATCAGTCCCTCCTAGCTAAAATCAAGATGGATCAGAAATGATATCCTGATTACACTTCACGGATCTGTCTTGTACAAAAGCAAAAACATTTCAGCTAAAGAAAACTTCTTCCTTTTCAAGGACAGCCAAGACCAAAGATCTTACTCACAATCTCTTGTTTTCAGCCACAAAATAACAGTATTAAATTCTGAATTTCACAAAATGACAGTGTTAAATTCTGAATTTCACAAAATGACAGTGTTAAATTCTGAATTTCACAAAATGACAGTGTTAAATTCTGAATTTCACAAAATGACAGTATTAAATTCTGAATTTCACAAAATGACAGTGTTAAATTCTGAATTTCACAAAATGACAGTGTTAAATTCTGAATTTCACAAAACGACAGTGTTAAATTCTAAATTTCACAAAATGACAGTGTTAAATTCTGAATTTCACAAAAATAAAAATACAGCAGTAGTGGTATAAGAACATGCCACTTGGGAGATTGAAAAATCTTGCTGGTAGGCAAATCATGTTAGTAAGCAGACGACAAACGTTAAAACATAAAAACATAAAGAAAGGCAATGACCATGATTAAATCTAAGTCTTACCCAACCTGCCAATCAACACAACCTGCCAATCAAAACAACCTGTCAATCAAGCCAACCTGTCAATCAACCCAACATGTCAATCAACCCAACCCCAATCAACACAACTTGTCAATCAACACAACCTGTGAATCAACACAACCTGCTAATCAACCCAACCTGCCAAACATGCAATAAACGTCTATCAGTTTAATGAGGGACAGGTCAGCCTTGCAGAAGGTGGAACTTTTTGTAGCCAATGGCCATTTCTATCTGACAAGCACGCAAACAAATCAATGAATGTTTCCTTATTCACCAACACAAGTACATGCCTACTAGTCGACTGTACACCATTTATCCCCTAGCAAGACAAGTCCTACTCAACACCCTGATGAGCTTACAGTGCATCAACCTGTTAGGCACTTCTTTTTCTAACACTTTGACTAAATCTTTCTGTACGTATAGTTGGGTACTCATTCATACCTGAGTCAAGTAGAGTTAAGTACCTTTCTTAACAGTAAAACAGTGTGAAAAACCCCCCACCCATGCCAGCCGTTGGTTTTGAACCAGTGTCATGGTGTTTACAAGCTCATTACACTTGTAGGTCGGTTTCGCTATGACGCCTAAAACTATTTGCCTAAATAACGGTGTTTTTTTATTACAAGCGAATCAATATCTAAATAACCTACACAGCATCCATATTGGCCCCTGCCTCCAAAAGATAAGCGACAAAGTTCTGATGCCCTGCGTAGGTGGCATGGAAAAGAGCCGAATATGCCTTCCACACTTGTCAGTCAACTCTAGTTCTGCCAAAAACAACTGTTCTGTTGATGGAAAGAAATGGGAAATTACATAATTATGCTGGATAAATAACATGAAATATCGATAAATAACATGAAATTTTATATAAATTACATGACATCTGAAACAAAACAAAAAGAAACTTTGGATAATATATAAGAAGAGAATATAGAATAGGTTTAACATTTCACGGCCGGGTGTTAGAGAGTGATGTGTGGCAAACAGATAAATCAATCTGAGAAAACTTGTGAGTGAGAGAGAAAGAGAGAGAGAGAGAGAGAGAGAGAGTCTTCTCAGAGAACAGAGAGAGATCCCTCAAAGAGAGAGAAGAAGTCAGATGAAAATGAGAAAGATCTAAACGACTAGAGAGAGAGAGAGAGGAACACTTGGCAAAACTGCACAATTCTGGATCTCTTTCCTTGACTGAAAATGTATTCATGTGAGTATGCTGAATTAACTTTGAGAGAGAGAGAGAGAGAGAGAGAGAGAGAGGAGAGAGAGAGAGAGAGAGAGAGAGACATCCAGTGAGTGAGTGATTAAAAAGTGTGTGTGTGTGTGATCGAAGAAGACAGGAAAATAAGATAAGGAGGGTGAGGGTGAGAGGGAGAAAAGCCATAAATGGACAGACGAACAGACAGACAAGTAATGAAAGACAGAAACAGAGACAAAGTGTGAAGATAGAGAGTGAATGTAAAAAATGAGATAGTGACTCATTTCATCATAACCTGTGGCAGACCCGTGGAATGACAACCAAAAACACACCACACACACACACATAAACACAAAAAAAGAAAGGAAAACCAAAAACACACCACACACACAAATAAACACAAAACAGAAAGGAAAACCAAAAACACACCACACATACAAATAAACACAAAACAGAAAGGAAAACCAAAAACACACCACACACATAAACACAAAACAGAAAGGAAAACCAAAAACACACCACACACACACATAAACACAAAACAGAAAGGAAAACCAAAAACACACCACACACACAAATAAACACAAAACAGAAAGGAAAACCAAAAACCAAAAATCAAAAGCAATGATAAGAAAAAGTAATGGATGTAAAATGACTACATACCAGTAAATGGTAAAAGGACTATACTGTATCTACTGTATACATATATATCATTTAAATTTTCTATGTAAAACATTAAAAAAAAGAGAACTAAATAATTAAGATACATACCAAAGAAAAGCAAAGCACAATTCTCCTTTCCAAATATTTAACGTCGGAGATAGAGAAATACATGTCCACATTTGTCAAGCTGTTGACGGCCACTGCACATAAAGTGCGCAGCTTGTGCAATACAACTCAATCACCAGGGGCAATCACTCTGGGTCTTCATCAACACTACATGTACATTTGAGTATTTAATGATTCTTTAAAATGCTGAACACACTTTAATCTAAAGCTCATTATTCAATATCAAAACATGGAAGCAAAAATAAAAAATAAAACAAGTTGAAAAGAAACATGCCCACCTACATACATAAATAAGAGACCACTCAAACTACAAAACAAACAGAACAAGAAAGAGACAAACGATTTTCAAAAATGCTTACTCTGATGAGAGTTCTGGCCACACTTTCATTACCACAACTGGCCGCCAGTATGAGAGGGGTGTGTCCACGTGGGTTTTTCAAATTCATCTGGCAGCCGGCATTGATGAGAAGATTGACAATGTTGTCGTGCCCAATGTAGCAAGCATACATGAGAGGTCCATCCTCCATGGTTCTTCCTGTCTAGAGCTAAGCCGTCATTCCTGAGGGTAACACAATAAATATGCACCATTTAACAAAATTAATTATATAGCAAATAATTCGACTGTTGGGACTTTTGACAGGGTAAAAGAAAGAGAGGCCGACCTAGTGGCGTTTACTTTTGGGAAGGGGAGAGATGGAGACAAAGATGAGAAGTCACATGTATTATTGGCAACAACTGGAAACAAATGTGCAAGATAGATGGCACTCGAGGGTTACTACCTGAATGTTTGCCCCTACCCAAGGAACTAAGTTGGGTGATATTATCAAGAAATTTAGACAAATTCATAAAGCCATTTTTAAATTTTCCTGATCTTGCTTTGAGTTCAAAAGAATAGTTTGCTGTTTGGCTGATAAGCTTGCCAAAACCTCTCAATTATTCGCACAAATTACCGAATTCACTCATTTCATCGTAACCAATGATATCAGAGCTAAAAGGGAACAGTGGTGGTAGCACACTTTCAAAGAAGAAATGGACATGGTAGTGAATGTGTATGTGTTGGAATGTAAAAGTCTCAATCTCAATTCTCAGTTTGACATTGATAAAGTTTCTCTGAATAAATGGAATAACATTTTCTGAAGTAAATTTCAAGTGAAAAACACATCAGAGGACATTCAAAAAGTACATTCAGCTACAGTTGTAGATCAGTAAATGTTTAAAGTCATAGGCAAATAGAAAAAAAGCCAAAGGTAGGGACGGGAGGGGGCAACAACTGGGAGCCTAACATTACAAGTTACTGATGTGACTATTGGTTCGCAAACACATGAATTATGTGAAAGAAAACAAGAGGAACCTGTGTGCCACATATAATACAAATCGTTCGGATAATTGGCGGAGGAGATAGAATTTTAGTGTGGAAAAACTACATTTCGAGAAAAATGCAAGTAAAAAAATCAAAAGAAAATAACACAAAACAAACGCTTCAGACGGGTTTTCCTTGTTGTAGCAGCCTCCTTACTCTTTCAACAGACTCTGGCATTGTTACTTATGTAAATAGAATTATAAATCCAGGTTTAGATGCGCACTGTTGAAAAACAGACGTAAAATGACTATATGACCAGTTTTTTGTTTTATTTCTTTATATCCTATGCTCGTGCGCGTATTTACATACACACTGATGCGCAACGCCTCTTATATCACACAGCGATGGGAGACGAGTAGATCGGTGTCGGCAAAACGAGGTCAAATCGTGTTTTGCCACATTTGCCAAACTACAGGTTTTTACTGCGATTTTCAGTCAGTGTTAGGGTAATTTACGGAAGCAAAATTTTGACAGTTTTTACCTACCCGCCTACAAAATATTTTGTAAAAAATACGTCATATGGACATTTTTCTGCCATGAACTCAGATAAATGACCGTTCTACCTGAATATGCAAAGAACAGAAAATCAACCTTTTGGTCCAAAACTCGCCAGTACAGGTGCCCCCCCCCCCCCATCCTCCATGGTTCTTCCTTAAGTAACGTAAACAATAATATGTAAGTTTATATTCTGAGCTGTGTAACTATGTAAGAAAAGAACTAATCAGTGAGTAAGAGAGTGTAAAACTGAGTGAGGGATAAGCCAGTCCATCAGCCTTTCTGTATAAAGGCACATTGAGAATATATATATTTCTTTTACTATGCTTTGAGCTTCATACTCACCTTGCGATTAAAGAACACACCCAGTCATATTGACCAATGCTACAAGCAGTGTGAATATCTAAAGCAATGGGTGTAAAGTCCTCCCATTCAATGGCACTCCATCCACGCCATACAGATAGACTACGATCCAAAAGCTCATTTTCTGAAGCCTCATCTGATGCCTCATAAGCCAGTTCTGATGTCATGCTTTAGGTCTATTCAAACAGAGGTAGGAAATGTAGAGAAAGGAAAATAATAATGTGTCAGATTAAGGGATGATTGATAGATGGTTAACAATAAAACATGTATGTTCACTCCTAGAAACAAAACTATTGCTATACATTTCTCCGGCGACATATGCTTGCCTTGGATGGGGGGAGGAGGGTGAGGAAGGGTCGTGCAAGTCAGGGGGAGCTTGTGTGTCAGGCTAAGAGATGGTTGGTAGATTTTTTTTCGTTTTACTCACATTATCCATAACAATTTTTATAATACTTGTTACTTTAAATAGACTGCACACATGATAGATTCTATGAATATCAAAGGGAAAGAACACAACAACTTTCCATTTGTGGGATTTTTTATCTTTTAACAAAATTTCAACAAAATTTCATCCATTGGTCTTCTCTTTTTTCTACTTTGTAAGTTATTAAGTATATTGTAATCACACATTGTACACATTTTTCCAACAATTTATTGTCATACACAAAACAGAGGTAGTCAAGGAAAATAATAATGTAGATTAAGGATGATTGATAGATAAATGAATTTCTCCCGGCGACATATGCTTGCCTTGGATGGGGGGGTTAGGGTGAAGCTTGTGTGTCAGGCTAAGAGCATAACAATTTTATAATACTTGCGATAGGATTCTAAATATGCACAAAAATAAAATTTCATCCATTGGTCTTCTCTTTTTCTTTGTAAGTTATGCATATTAGATAACAGGGGCTGGTAAAACGTTTACGAAAAAGGCTCATATATAAATGAGACACCCGCACTTCTTGGTAACAACACGTCTCAATAGTCTAATGCTACAGTCTCAGTTCGATTTACGATAAAGTCTCGATCCGGTCCCTTGTCATATTTGAATTACTTGTGTTCATCAGTGTTCAGTCCCATCCGTTGTCACAATAGTTTCACACGATCTCCGATAGACCCACATTGAAGGTAGCTTCCCCCACCAACTCTTTATAATTTTACTTTCTTCCTTCCTTTCTTTCCCCACAAAAAACCAAGCTCAAACTTTTTATCTCCCCTTCAAAATGAACCCTCTTTATTATGTCCCTTACGTGGTATCCCAACTATGGAAGTCCTTCCAAGTTAGATCCCCCGGCAGCTCATCTCAAAGAAAATTACACTGTAACACAAACACTGTGCTTCCGACTATGGGCCCCATTGAAAATATCCAATACTCTAGATCTAGATCAAATGGCACACCTTAAGAATTGATGTTCGACCCAGAAATGAGTGTTACTAAAAAAAATGGCAAAGATCTAGATCTAGATTTAAGTATTTTAAATTGAGTATGTAGACACTATGAACCCTTTTCTGGCCGGTCCTGTATATTTGCCTGCCGCTGATCACTCTAAGCACACCTACACTAACGACGGGTCCCGTTCATTTACTCCTCTTTGTTTTTAAATAGGTTCTCACATAATCATAATCAGGGGGAAGACCCCCTGAAAGCACCCCTCGCCTTTTTTTTCCACTTCATTCCCACCATCTTATAGCCTACAGAAGTTGGTGAAAATTTGGCGAGGTATTCCTATCTGGCCAACAATTTCTGGGTCATACAGGGCATCCATTGTTAAGGAGTACTGATCAAATCATCTAAATCTAGGCTAGATCTACAATACAGCATCTCTAGAGAGAGGAGTGCCATCTAGATTTTCTAAATTAATAGTAAATTGGTCTAGAATTTTATTATTAGATTCTAGATTAGATCTAGAATCTACACATGTATCTCTAGTAATCTAGAATCTAGAGCTAGATCTAGCTCTAACTCTAATTAAACTAATATCTAGATCTATCAAGGCTAAGATCTTGATAAGCCTACCTTATGGCCAATAGCTTTCATGAAAAATAAATTCAAGAAACTCCCATCTTAAAGATGGGTCAGTTTGGGGATCTTGAAAGTTGTTTCCATTAAACAAAAAAGTACACAGAGAGGTTTTGGTTTGGACCTATTGTGTTTGAGTTATCACAGCTATTCCGCAGCGAATCTGTAAGGAAACTATGGACGCTTCCATTTAAAAAACGAAAGTAGGGCAGGCAAGGTACGCCACTTACGAGTAAGGCAAGGGATCTGTCGAAAGTGATAAGAACATGAAATAATAGTATAAACAAAGACAGGAAAAATACAAAGGAATATAAAGAAAAAATCGTTAGTAATAATACTTAGTAGTGCGCTCTTTTTTTCAATACACGGCAGTCCGGGCAACATTAAAAATCCTACCAAAAAACCCGAGATCACCTTAGTTGTAGATGTGGGTAAATCAAATCTAATAAAAGAAAACTCATTTCACGATGAGATGATGGATGCCGACGTGGAGGTCAGTTGGGTACGATTCTATTGATGGTTTTTGTATTTCCTTTTGTGTATGTATTATAGTTAGTTAGTTACAAATCGGGTTGCATTCTTTTGCACTGTCTCAATTTCTTGTATATAGGTCTGTTGGTGTGGGTCCCACACACAGCTACCATAATCTAAGACTGGTTTTACTAAAGCCTTGTAGCACTTCTCTTTTACACTATGACACTATGAGGGAAGCTGTAAAGGTTTCTTCTAAGGATGGCCAAAAGGCTATTTGCTTTTCTGTATAGGGCTCTATGTTGTTCTTTCCATTGCAATTTAGTGTCTATTGTAACTCCCAAATATTTTGCAATCTTGGTTATTTTTCGTTTTTGGTAATCTATGTAATACTAATAGTCTGAATTGACTATTTTTTACTTTTTCACTTTCTCTCCCATTATTGCAATGTGTTTGTGTCATTTTGTAGTATTTTGCAATCCTTCTCGTTATTTATTTTTCTATACAATTATTACAACAGACTATCATCAGCAAAAAGTCTTAGTTTGGTACTTGGTGAGACGTTTTGGTCAATATCGTTGACAGTTCCCTGGGAAACACATCGAAAGCACTGGTTTAGGGTTAGATGTAACCCCTTCAACACTTCAACAATTACCTTTTGAGTATGTTCCAAAAGAAGCGATTTGATCCATACAAAAGAATTTTGAACCATACTTATCCAATATTATCAGTAGTAATCCATTGTGATCTACTTTGTCAAAAGCCTTTGAGAAATATAGGAGGGACGACAGAACATCTGAATCATGAATGTCTGAGTCTCTGTTCTGTGCCATTCTTCCTGCCACTGTTATTATTGTTTTCGAATCTACTACTACTACCTCTATATCACTATCAGGGTTTTCTTTACAAACTTTTCCAGTATTTTCACTAGTACCAAACCTACCAAAACCCCCCGCCTTTATAGGTATAAGTCTTCTAATTCTAAAAACGTATCGGTACTAATTTTTAATATCGCAGATGCATTATTTTCAAAATTAAGATTAATCACAGCAAAGAGAGCAATAAGGTATAACAAATGTTTATTATCACGGATTACAGGCCTAGTCCAGTGGGATAAGGTTGAAATTCACACATGTTCACACACTCTCTTGTGTTACTTCCATTAGCTCTGATGGATATAGATCTACCATTATACATAAAATTCATGTAGATCTACCTGTCGCATACTCATACGCAGTAATAAACAACAATGACTGATGCACTGTGACACAATGCACTGCAGTCAGCACATGCATTTGTCTCATTTTGAGCTAGTGGCAAGTTTGAAAGAACGCACAAGTCTTTGAATTTGGGCCTGTGGAATAACATCTGTACTGTGAGTGCTTTTTGGTTGTAGTGTAGTACTAGTAGACTTTTTGGCTTATTGGGTAGAACCTTCACTTTCACCATAGTGATAATAATGATATCCCATAAATGCTCCATTGGGTTGATATCAGTACTTAGTGTTGACCCTGGCTAAGTATATTGACGTCGTGTTGCTCAAGATAGTGTCCTGTGCGTGAGATTGAGATGGCGCTTCATCATGCATGAAGATAGAGTTTCCATGCTCTTAAATGGGCAAAGTGTTTCACAAGTAATTTTGGAATTTACCCTGTCCACCACATGGGAAGATCTCAAATCTCATGGTGAAGGAAATGGAAAATAATAAATATTGAATCTCAGACTTTTGAAAATTTACCTAACTACTACAGTAGTTGCTGGATAAACGCACGCCCTTTTGGGCGCAGGCCAAAGCATGCTTTTATGCATAGCGTGTGTTTATTATGAACTTTTATTAATATTATAATAATTATATAGTAAAACTTTGGTCAGCAAATGTAGGTGTGTGTCAATACAGTGTGTGCTTTTATCCAGACATACTGCACTAGAATAAATCATGGAATTTCAATTCACTAAGATAACAGTGCAAGTCTTTTCTATTTGTCAATACAGAATTGGACATGCTTCATTATCCACATAAAAGATGTCCTAATTGTCATATTCCTTAAATGGGTAAATATTATATAGTACAAAATATCAGGTGTGCATTTTTTGTGTGCAAATGAGTATAGTAATTAAGTAATAGTATGCATGTATCAATAAAAATAAATAAAACGATCTTGAGACTACTGTTAGTAGTAGTGGTACTGTTAGTGTTCTTTTAATTTTAAAGTTAAAGATGATTTGGCTTCTCTGGTCCCAAGGTACTGGTATGGTAGTGTGGGCCTATATATTATTAGTTTCGTAGTGATGATTCTGCCTGTTGCTTGGATCTACTGACGATGCAAACATAATTAATGAGTCTTCATTAGAGCCATGATTTGAGGGCCAGATAAGTGACCACTGCTAAATAGGGTTTTCAAATGTTTAACGATTTTCATTGCATTCTCTATCTTTCTTGGTCTAATTCTCATGTTAAATTTGTAATCGTGAAATATTTAAATTAATTAAATCCAACTATTTCCTTCTCAAAATTGCTGAATCGACCACTACCTGCACAACCCCCAAACACAGAGAAGACCTAGATAAAGCTGCAGGTTCCCCAACACCAGCAAGGCAGCAGAACCTGATGGTATACCCGGAGACACTGAAAACAAACACGGAGTGTTCCGTTACCATTTTACATAGCCTTTTCACAAAGATCTGGGAAAAGGAAGAATTTCGAAATGACTAGATAGAGTGTCATGTTGTCAAATTATGAAAAACGGAGACCTCAACGAGTGCGCCAACTAGTACTACAGGAGGATAATGCTACTGTTAGTGTTAGTGTCAGTTTCAGGAAAGGTTCTTAACAACAGGGTTATCTTTGAAATTGAAAGACTTAAAAGAGCAGCCGATGCCCAACTACGAGATGAGCAAGCAGGAATTAGACAATACAGATCATATACTAACCAAATAACCACATTGTACATCATTGTTAAATGTTAAGCAATCGCTAGAGTGGAATTCACCATTGTATATATCAATTTCACCGACTTTGAAAATGCATTTGACACTGAAGCCTCCGTAGGGATTTCCTTTGGAAACTATGTGACATTGTGGAGTACCCGTAAAACATACAAAAATAAAATACAGAAATCATATGAAGATATGACTGCGAAGGAACTACATGCTGGAGGAGTCTGATTCTATGAACATCAAGATGGGAGTTCGTCAAGGCTGTCTTGGAAGAAGATATCAAAGCCAGGATACATAAGACACAACAAGCATTTTTAAGCCATGACAAAGTATGGTCCAGCAAGAATTTACCAGAAAGAATCAAACTGATTTCTGAAACGTTGTTTTTTGAATTTAGCATAAGCACTGCAGGGATCTCTAACAAAAACTGGAGTCTTAAAGGACCCGAGAGTAGAGATTTTCACACATTCTCCACTTTGGAAGGAGAATGATCAGGCAATAGATCTAGTCTGCCTTGCATTATGCATGTGGCCATTAACTATTTTCCAAGTTAACAGCAATGGCTCATGCATGCGCAAAAGAACCTAATCAAGGCATTGAGCACAAGCAACTTATACCATGGCCACTATTCCAACGCATTGCACCCCAATTTTCTGAACTTACTTGCATGACAGCTGCGACATATTCAAGATTGCAAAGTAAAGAAAAAGGTGACACCAAACCATTAAGCAAATGGGAAATGATGAACATTATTCCACTTGCCTGTTATTATGTCACCTTTGTAGACATACTACAACATGTCATTTCACTGAAAACAGAATAACTGACAACAGAAGGCCTGTAATATATCATGGTCAATTGTTTTTTATTATCATTATTATTGATTTCAGTCAGGGTATATGAGAATGACTAATGTCTAATGAAATGATGATGATGTACATCGCTGAATAGCTGTGTTTTGAAGACCAGTGACGACGTATACGTATACATTTTCCCCTGCAGGCATACATAATAAAAAAAATTTAAAAACTAAGTTGCACACATACTTCATGTACTCAAGTGAACAAATTAATGAACAGTTACACCATGGATTACACACTACAGTTTATACATAACAATCATTTTCTCATCATGGGTGGCCCAGGTCGCATCTGTGGTCCCATTGGCATCATCCCCATGGGAGGACCCATTCCAGGACCCATGGGTCTCATACCTGTAAAATATAAGTCATAAATTATTAATAGTACATTAATAATCCTGTCAAGATATAATTAATAATACCAAATGCATGTTACTTTGATACTGCATAAACCCAGAATTATACTTCATTTTTGGTAAAAATTCTTGAAACTTGTTGTAGAGAGATCTGTTTTAAGTTTAAGGCCATAACATGTCCAAATTTTTAAAAAGATTGAAAAGAGTAAAAAAATTTGACTTAGAAAGAAGATTCATCCATCTTCTCCATTTCATTTCAATGCACATGAAAAATAAAACCCATCATACATAGGATGTCCATTTCAAAATCCAAACTGACAAACTTGTGTGAAATTGAAGGTATCCAAGTAATTATAACAATCTTATCAAACACCCCCTCCCAAAAAAAAACCTAACCCCAGAAAGAGAGAGGATTTAGTCTGTATGGAATTGATAACTGGCAGTGAAAGAGATATAATTGTCTACCAGTTCCGAAAGGAAAAGACCGTTGATCCTCTTCTATTATTTATGAAATGCAGGAATACAATATACTGACGATTCCAATAAATACAGGAGGATTTCCTTACCTGGTGCCATGGGACCCATTGGGCCTCCAGGTGGCGGCGGCCCCATCATTGGTACCATTGGTGGCCCACCTGGCCCGGGAGGGCCTGGCATTGGGCCCCCTCATTTGAGGAGGCATTGGACCTGGGGGAACACCTGGACCCATCATGGGCGGTTTGGGAGGAGCTGCCGTAAAAAAGATAAAACACAAACATTTGATGTTTCATTATAACATTGTCTTTTCCAACACAAGGAATGAATTATTGCTATTGCTGGTATTTATTACACTATTCAAATTAAATATTATATGTAGATTGTCTTTCTAAATCAATTTTGGTCTCACGCTTTTATTATCTTGTCTTCTAACAGACATATCATAATCTTATCTTCTTACATGCATCATGTATAAGTTCTCCTTAAATGTTTATTAAAGCAAAGCTAGTTTATATGTTTTGGGCGAAGATAAAAGGTTGATTTCCATAAGCCTTTTATAAATGATTAATCTTCAATGCACCAACAACAACAACAAAAGAAAAAGCCAACTACAACATCGAAGTGGCGTCGGTGGCCGAGCAGTTGGGCTGCCGGACTGGGGATCATGAGGTCCCAAGTTCAAATTCTAGCAAAGGCAGGTCCGACATTGTGTTCCTTGGGAAAGACACTAAACACGCATTTTCCCCACTCTACCCAGGTGAAAATGGGTACAAGCACTAGCTTGGGAGTAAAAACCTGCATCAGACAAGTGTCCTGGCCAGGAAGTGATTATTGTCACCTGTTCCGCTTTACGAAATAGATACGATCCGACTCTATAGGCCTGAAGGGCCCTGAACGGACTTTTTTACAACATCAAAAGCACATATTTTAAAGATCATTTTACACTTTCCGGTGTCCAAACATTGTCTCTGATATTACATGTCACCGTGCAAACATATAAAATCAAAAAGGTCTTGAATGATCTTTCAATTTACATTTAATAATGCAGTAAACAAATGATGGAAGTGAGCTGAAACTAAAATTAAAATGTTGGACCAAGGACTATTTTTACACTGAAATTTCTGCGGCTGCTCAATTGCCAGGAAGCTGACAGGCTACCAGAAAAAAATTTACATCTTCATTATTTGCAGTAATCATCAGATGCTGCAATCCTCTTGAATTTGTAAGTCTATATTGAATGCACAATATACTCTCTTGGGATAAAAACTGAGTGTGATGCCCATGCTAGGAGAATCAAAATGAAACTTAAATACTAACAAGGTAGGGTTGCCAAGTTTGAAAAGTCAAAATGAGGGACACTGGGAGGTGAAATGAGGGATAGTGAAACTAACCGATGTATTTGATAAATTCATAGATGCTGTGTGCGCAGAATAGGTTATTTTCTCATTCCCACACCTAGCTATCACTAACCTTTTCATAAATTTAAATTTCTAGATTTTTCTCTTGGATTTCAGTTTTAGAAGTAGCTAGGACATACCAAGGACACAAAATCAATATAAATGACAAACAACCTAGTCTAATTTAGATTAGACTCAAAGCACCAATATGGAATAAAGCATATACTTCTATAAGCCACACCTCCTATGTCCAAAGATTAATTACAGTATAAACCGAAGGAGAAATTTATATGACTAGCAGTAGGAATCTTCACTATAATTCTATCACAGTCTTCACTGAAGTGTCCTCTCACAGTTTTTAAATAAAATAAAACAAATACTTTGGTTTACAATCTGTGCTTGGCAGAGTTGGCCAGAGCGACAGTTGTAGCTGATTTGTAAGCCTTCAGAAGGGCTGGTGATGGATTCCATTGAAAGCAATTGCGAGTAATTTGCTTCAATACAGGGAATGCCGGTAAGTCGATGTTCAATGGATCTTGATAAACGATCGACTTGCATAAAAAATCGGTGTATGTGATTTCGTGTGAGTAATCTCTCTTTATAGTCTAATTGGTTTGAGGGAGTCAATGTCAATTATAAATGTCAAATCTGGGAAGTGAGGGATCAGTGGTCGAGTGGTTAGGCTGCCAGACTTAGGGTCACGAGGTCCGGGGTTGAATCTTAGCAAAGTTAGTTCCAACGTCGAGTTCCTTGGGAAGGTACAAAACATGCACTTTCACCACTCGACACAGGTGAAAATAGGTACAATCACTAGCTTGGGAGTTAAGATCTGCATCAGACTAGCAGTAGCAGCCTGTCCAGGAGAAGTTGGGATTAGTCCCAGCCTGAACCTCCGTATAGTAAGGTGACTTAAGCCCCAGTGCTATGGGTCACAATGTCCTGAGAGTAAGAGGAACTTTACTTCCTTACTTACTGAAATCACGGAAACTTCATTCTCAAACAAGTTTTTACCAAGAATATGTGAATAGCACTCGAGTCTAGTAATGCTGGTTATCATGTGCGACCTTGAAAAAATCAATAATCATGTAGCGTAGTGGTAGTAGAAGGCCCACATGGAATATTGATATTGTATTAGTCTCACAAAATATTATTAATAGTATTGAGGGCTGCATGTGTTTGCACTGATTGCGAAGTGTGTATTTAAATATTAGTTCATGTATCATGAGAGAGACCAGACCAGACAGAGAAAGAGAGAGAGAGAGAGAGAGAGAGAGAGAGAGAGAGAGAGAGAGAGAGAGAGAGACAGAGAGAGAGAGAGAGAGAAGAAAGAGAAAGAGTCTCTTTCTCTTTCTCATGCACAGACACACAGGTGAAAGATGGTGCCGTCTTTTTAACCAGAAGACAATGCTCCTATTATAAAGTTTACATTCTAATTAGTAATAACAGTACAGCAGGTGTACATTATGAGTCTAGTGTTGTACAGGTACCTCAGCGTGGGATGCATTGTTACAATAATGTTATTATGGCAACGTTAGTTGTACAGCGTGGGTTTTTCACTGACAGTTTAACAGTTGAGAAAGTCAGATTTGCGGGACAGGCGACGCGTATGTGGGACGGACGACGGTAATGCGAGATCGTCCCGCAAAATGCGGGACGCTTGGCAACCCTGACATGGCACAAAGAGTTTACCCTGGTGTCTAAATAAAAACACATGCAGCGCCATGTCAGTATTAAACCCAAGAAAAATTATCATAAAATTTGGCACAGCACAAGTTGATTCTCAGGACAACACAAAACACATCAAAATGTCACAATCAAGAGAAGATTACAATGATGTCATTGCAAGTATCCTGATGGGCACAGCATTTGCAGTTACAACAAAAACCGAGGTGCTCGTAGCTCAGAAGCCCAGAGTTTGATTCCCAGTCTCAGCAGATCTTTCATAGCCCTCTTGTTGATACAGCAGTGAAATGGGCAGCGAGTTTTATTCAGACTTAATGAAATTAAATTTGGCATCAAAAGCAATGGCAAATTACCTCATAATGATGTACATCTAGAAAAATCTGGACTTTATTCCTAAATTAGGAGTCAAATTAATGCATGCATATTTGTCAGAATCTTCTCTACTGCAAACTATTCTACCATGAATACAGAAATATGTTATTTATAGATCATAAATTCCAAAATGAAGTAGTAGTAGCTACTCACGTCCACCAGGAGGAGGTGGCATCATAACACCACCTGGCCCAGGTCCCCAGAGAAAGGATTTGTGCTGATTTTGCCAGCTTGGTATGCAGCCGCTGTGGAGAGAAAACATGGTAAGTAGGTAAAAATAAGTCACATTAAAATATAGTATACAATGTAATTTTTTTCTACTTTCATAAGTAGCTTTGATTCAATCACTGTCGCACACTTTGGGACCAGGCGACTGAGAAATATCAGGTATTCCGGTACACATAATAATAAAAATACCTGCAATTGTACCATTTGAAGTAGTTACATAATTCAAAAAAGCATTCTCTTCAGAAAATAAAAAATATTCTAGATGATGTTGGTAGCTTCTGCATGTAAATTTCATTTTTTCTAGAGAAAAAACCCCAGGAAAAATGATAACATTTTTCAAAGGAACGATACATCTTCCATCGACTATTTTGGTAGTGGTAGCAGTTTTAGGCATATCTAGTCTTTGGCATCTTTATAGTTTATACGGCAACACAAAGATTAGAATCAGAATCTGATGATTCAGCATCAGATTCACCTGTAGACTAAGATCTAATTCTTGGGTTGACAGAAATTTTTCGTCTCCGAGGGTTAAATAATTGACTACCAGTGCCGAGACATCTCTGGCTGCTTTTGATTTTTGGCAAAGGATGTACTTACTAATAAAAACTTGATGCCATATCTCTGCGCAAATGATATGACTACACGTATGTGAAAGATGCTGATACCCAGAAACGTATCAGGAAGAACGGGGAAAATAATATACAGTAGTCGCTGGATAAACACACGCTTTCCTCTGTTGACCAATTTATTTACTATATAATAAATAACAGCGTGTAAAGACACGGTCGACACGCATAAAGGCATGTTTTTTTCTCTGTAATGCAACTTCATACCTATCCATTAGAGGCCTTAAAACGAGTATTTTGTCAGAAATAACAATAACATGCTAACAGATGGCACACTTTAGCAAGCAATGCTAGGTCTAGGACAAACGTGTCACTAGTGTGTCAGTCCTCTTCCATGTCTAGCTTCATTGTCTGTCAGAGTCCAAGCACTACCCAGACGAAGGTGTCAGAGAGTCTTATGTCATGTCTGGCCTAGACTGTCGATCCCGCTCCACAGAGAGAGAGATGGATGGACAGAGGAGGGGAATTTGGGGGACTGATTTCTCGATGTTCAAAGGCTGTCTGTCCAAATATTATTATTTTGTGGAACACGACTTTATCAAACGACCCAGATGATTGTGATTGGCTATAGCAGCGAGCAGAAATTTCATGCAATGGAATAGACTACGATCAGTGACAGTGACAGGTGATGCACACACACTCACTGAAAGAGAGCAAGGCTGTGAGGCGGGGCTTAATATTCACAGACCATGAGTGATTGGCTCGAGGTCGAGTGTACATAGTTAGAGGGTTTGTTTTGAGCATGAAAATTATTGATAGATCTACATATCTACCTTTGCACAATCACTTCTTTTACAAAGCTAGGACCAAAACATTATCTTTCGAAAATTTGTATGACTTCTGATCTACTTTCCAAGATGTACTGTAGTAAAGGCGTTATTGACAGTGTCGGGTTTGGCAGCAAATAGCTCATTGACGGAAAAATGGCAGTGACTTAAGAACAAATCAGACTTTAAACTACCACCAACAAGGAGTCACACGATGATCGGATTGGTCATAAAACTGTTTCACTTCAATGAGATTATCAAGCTTGTCGAAAGTGTGTGAAAGCTGCGAGTTCCCCAGGGACCCCTTGGCAGATCAAGCTTGTCAAACATTTTTGTTTTAATAAAGCTATAATATTGACCTCTGTAGGCCATGTGCATAAACAAAGAAAAAGATGTTGTGTATAATATCATGAGCATGACTTACTTGTATCATCCACTAATTTCTGGACTTGTTCTTCCAACCACTTCTGGTAGTAAAGACATTTTTCTTTGTGTTTTCTACCGTTGCAGTGTGTTTTTCGAACGGATGGCTGTCGGACACAAAAAAGACATGATAAAAGAATTTTTTTTAAAGAAAAGAAATGAGATTAGTAAGTCACACTCACACTATAAAAACAAAATAAAACAACAACTTACTCATTAAGCTACTCAATACCAAATGTCAAATAAAACCTCCATAAAATAAAAAAAAAAAATTGCAGTCAATCTATAATGAATTTTGAAAAACTAAGCCTAGCCAGGAGCAAGGTTTGCACTATACAATGCACTGAAGTCATCAAAAGGCCGTTATAATGTTCAAATGATAGAATCTTACAACACTGTATAAACTATAATGTTCAAACTATCAGTTAGTTGAGTTAACCAGAGAAGTGAATCACATCTACAAAGTCAATATTACAGAACAATCATTGATTATCAACGTGAAGATTTAATATAATAATGACATTCATTAAGTTTCACTTATAAAAAAAAGTTTCTTCGCTATTTGACCGTGGTCTGTTGACATACACTTCAAGGTTTGTGTTGGTATTGCTTTCTTTTTTATTGATTACATTTTCTTGACAGGAAATCTGAATAGCAGATTTGTCTTCAAGTTGAAAAAGATTATGCTCTGTTTCAGACTTACCGAGTCATGTGTCAGGTATGTGTCACAATAATCACAATAGTACCTGGGAGAAAAAGAGAAGTATGTGTGAAAAATTAATCAAACATGTGGTTGTAGATTTCAACCTCTTTTGAGAGACAATCATTTACACTTCATTATCAAACAGTAAAAATATTATAATGAAAGTATGTTAAAATTAACCTTGCATATAATTGATATGACAGCAGATTTTAATGATATTAATATTAAATATAACATAAAAATATTAAAGCAAAACTCAAACCTGAAAAACAAATAGCACTTATAACCTCGTTTAATTCAACTTTTGTCTTAAATACCTTCCGGGTCTTAATTGCACTTGAGAAATAGATGAGGCAAAGTTTGGACTTTTAAAGTAGAATAGGGGAAGGATAGGAGAGAGACATTCGGTATACGGGGTACTTGTCGGGAGTCTAGCTAGTAGCGAATGCTTGTAAGTACCGGTAAAAGACAGGACTGGAGAAATTTGACACCCTGCATATATAAGAGAAACAGAAACAAAGGCTTTGCTTGCATGCTTCCACTATGGTGTCTATGGTCAGCGGTGTTAATGCAGGAGTAATTTAATAGGGAGACGACTTGGGAACACACTTCTTGACATACTCGTAGAGGGGCGGGGAGAGAGTATCGAGTATGATCTGAGGCTTCAAACTGTATTTGGTGTGAATTGTTGGCTGTGTTTTAACGTAATAACTATGTCATGGTGGCCGACCATTTCTGTCTTGCCTTAACAGAAATGTGGCGCAAAGGCTGGCCCTTGCTTACTTCAAGAGCAAATCGTGTGATGTGAAGGCCAGAGATTTTTATCTGTGTGGATGGGGATGCCCTCAAAATGTTTATCTACTTTCATTGTATTTCCACTCATTTACTCAAATAAAACTTAAAACTAGCTTTTTGATTGGTCATCCAATCATATTAGAGAAAACTAATGCTTACTTCTCAGATCAGGTTTGAAGAATAAACTCTTCTATTGATGATGAAGGAATTTAGAGAACTTTAATGAAGTGAATTTTCTTGACTCCTCAAAACCAACTTTACACACTAAAATGTTATCTTCTGTAAATATATTTTTTACAAGCGAGGGGTTTGGGTGTGTTATTGATGCTAGAAACAGACATGTTGTAATTTAGATGTTTGTAGAAGAAGCATTGTAGTGGCTATAATACTTAACTATCTACAGGGTTTACGCCCACTAGACTGAATAATTGCTCAAATAACCTGTGCTATTAGTATTATTTCTCTCTCTCTCGTTGAAATGCGTTCCAATAATTGTTATGCCAAGGAGACTATAGTGGAGACGTAAAGTCACTAATTGACTACAGATGCCAATCGTATTTTGCTCTTTTTATTTATCATGGCTTTGGGATAGCTCCTCAAAACTCAACAATAATTACATGGCTTATTAACAAAACTTTTACAGAATATAAAAGTGTTACATCACTAGATATATATACATATATAAATTATAAAGTTACGTGAATATGTTATCCATTAACACACATTTTTGCATGGCCGTAAAACACATGGCCGTAAGACCCAAAAACAAAATATTCCGCAACCATTAGGCCCATGAACAATTCTACGCGCTGACATAAGAATCGTTTGGGCAATTGAATCGTGTCTTTGAAATATGGTGGTAGGATTACATACAGAGTCATGTAAAGAAATGGATAGCTCCCCGTTCCGGTTAAGTGCAATTATCCCCTATTATTTCCCACCCTTAGCCTCGTTCCCACCAAAAAATATTCACAAAACACACAAATTTTTATCAGTTATGTTCCTTTCATCAATTAGTATTGAAGAGTCCCGACTTTTACCATGGAATTATTTTTAACACAGCACGAAAATAGACCTTTTGTAAAGAAAAATTCTATGGCTATAATATGTTCAAATACTATGAATATTTTCGCCTCATCATACATACTATGAATACCGCCTCACAATGTAGTATAGTATAGATCTAACGCTACAGAAAATAGGTAGTCCAAACCGAAAACTCAAGTGTAAGCAACGGAAAACCACTGGAAAAAACTTTATTACCTGTGTAATTTGATTCCAAAATCATGTCAATACTAAACAAAGTTATGAATTTTTTAAATTTTCGAAAATTGGAAAAATGTTCAAATGGGCCAAAACTCCAAAATTTAACCTTCTGTCCACTTTGACATCGCAAAAAAACATGAAATCACTCAGAAAACATCATAGCCTACTTCTTTTTTTAAACTTGAAGTCATGAATTCATAGAACAAGCCCAATCTTTTCATGACTCCTCCGAAACTACAACACGGCTCTTTATTGATGTAGAAAATTGAAAAAATGATCAAAAAACGGCATAATTTGTCTCTGAAATTTTTTGTTTTTAAATTGTCTACAAATTTAACCTTCTGATTACACTGAAAAATGATCACACTGAATCGATGACACTTTCACACACTGGTGCACGAAGAAAAAACTGGTCAGTACCGCTGAGATGACTGTGAGACCTAGTTAGATGGCTGTGCCGTGTTTTGGTTGAGGACAAAGCTGTCGCGTAACTTGCAAAGTCGAAATTTAATGACACTTTAATAGTTTCTAACGCAAAATTGAATGGGCTTTCTTTTGGTGGGCTCGTTTTCTCTGAGTTTCTTACATAAGTGGCTCTACGGAGCATTTAAAACCTTTAATTTCCTCGGACAAACTCTTAACTTTGACATCGGCAGGACTATGGCGTATCATAATCATTGTAAAGTCTATTTTTAGCACAATCTGATTCGATCAACCAAAGCCGTCTATCATTCATTGAGCTATCGCGCAACGCAAAGAAAGAGAGGGTGTCTCACTTTCTGGTTTTTCACCGACATCAAGCTATCGCCACGACTTTCGATGTCTGACCACCCTCGTTTACTCGAGTGTGAGAGCACATTGTATTACACATTCCCTATCACAACACTCATGGTTGGAAAGGGCTTGAGAATAGATATGTCCAACAGTGTAAACCATATTACGATACTAAGTTCTATAGAGGAGAGGGGGCAAGTGAAAAAGACCAAAAATTAACGAAATCTGTAACTGCGCCAAATGGAAAACGGGGTGGTTTGGACTAGCTTCATTTCCAGCAACCAAATCTAGAAAATAAAACATACAGCCTAGAATTCTTATAATTCTGGGTCTAGAATATAGATGTCTTGAATGATTTTATCAAGATATAGTCTAGATCTAACCTAATTACTGTGAATAATTAATTATTTTATATGTTACATGAATACAGATCATTCTTCTACTATAACAGCTAGATCCACACTACAACTGTACAACATTACTGTACAGTTCTGGAGTTCTTGATCTTTCTTATTCTCATTCTGTGTAACGTGACTGTTGCCCTTTGCCTTGCATCTAGAATCTACTCTATGGACAGGAGCTGTAAATTTGTAATTACACAAGCATGGTATCATCTTCTTACTTCGGCATATTTCCACTTTCGTAGTGATGAAATGAACGTTCAAAAAAAGAAAAACACTGTGTCAAAGGAGTGGAATCAGAAATTAATCACGATTCACTCATTTTCCCCCAACTCTGCGGTCCTAATTTTGTGACGATTGATGTAAACTAGTGTGTGCAGTAAGTTTCACAAACATCAGACAACGATCTTGAAGTATCGAATCCAAATATTTCAACGAATTATCTAAATTTTGATCTCATGTCATACAAGAGTGAAAGAAAATATTACTCCGGCACCCCCCCCCTCCCAACATAAAGACAACAGCATACAAACACAAAAATCCGATAGACTTACACCTTAAAATTTACCCTTTAATTTTTTAATTTAAACAACGAGATAAACAACAAACACACAACCAACATAACAAACTCAAACCAAACCTCAATAAATAAACTCATCTCATTGATATGAAATAAACGATAGTGACATTAAATTGAAAACCAAGTAAACGAGCATCAACAATAATTTAAGAGATAGATCTAGACTACAAAAGTAATTTTCCACAATTCATTTTGTGTGGCTAATGCTTGATATTGATACTGAATTATAGTCTGTCACTACTTCTCAGTGTAGGGAACAATGGCAGTCTATTATTGACGACGTCAGAAACCCACATTTTCAAAGTGCGTGTGCACAAACTCTGTAATTCACAGTCATACTCTTGATAAAGTCATTAGATGCAATAATATTGACAGGCGAGTGTGTTAATCTACTAGATAAGAAAAATAGAAAGAGGTATTTTGTGGCTCAAATCGCCTCCGTATTGAAATTTGCATGAAATAAGGGAGATAGATAGATAGATAGAGATAGAGAGAGCAGAGAGAGAGAGAGAGAGAGAGAGAGAGAGAGAGAGAGAGAGAGAGAGAGAGAGAGAGAGAGAGAGAGAGAGAGAGAAGAGAGAGAGAGAAAGAGAGAGACCGACAGACAGAGACAGAGACATACAAAGAGAAAGAGAGAGAGAGAGAGAGAGAGAGAGAGAGAGAGACAGACAGAGCGAAAGAGA
This sequence comes from Doris montereyensis, assembly GCA_037039925.1. Lineage (NCBI taxonomy): Eukaryota > Metazoa > Mollusca > Gastropoda > Nudibranchia > Dorididae > Doris > Doris montereyensis. Next base: position 84,371 of record JAXRKP010001307.1, on the reverse strand, counting down.
GAGAGAGAGAGAGAGAGAGAGAGAGAGAGAGAGAGAGAGAGAGAGAGAGAGAGAGAGAGAGAGAGACAAAGAGAGAGAGACAGAGAGAAAGACAAACAAACGACAGCGACATACAGAGAGACAGACAGACAGACAGACAGACAGACAGACAGAAAGACAGACAGACAGACAGAGAGAGAGAGAGAGAGAGAGAGAGAGAGAGAGAGAGAGAGAGAGAGAGAGAGAGAGAGAGAGAGAGAGAGAGAGAGGTGGGGGGGGGGTGTCCACAATCCTCAAGCATACGAACTATCTCGCTAATTTGGTCATTAGCTCTTTCAAATCTCGCATGTTAATCTTTCCATGATAAAAATAGTTAAGCTTTTGCATAATCAAGGTCGTTTGTTTCATGATTACTGATGATTGGGATGATCTTGTTCAACCAATGCCCAGTCTTAGTGGGGGACGTGGCACGTCGTGGACTGTGAAATGATGGGTGTTGTACCGAGCCAAGGCCGTCTATTGATACACTATATAGACGGCCTTGACTAAGCTTTGGCCGGACCAAAGATTTTGTACTCGATATCAACTAGGCAAAGTGTAAGGAGTATCGCTCTAACAGGAAGCTGCACATGCAACGCTTTGAGAAACGCTGACAGTACGTTTAAAATTCTGCGCCTTATGATTTAGCGAAATAATATGTATAGCACAATCACAAGCTGCTAACATGGTACAATGCAGATCATTATTTTCTGATAAACGACAATAGGTTTCAAATTTACTAGGGAAAACAGAACAGAAACGTGACTTTTCGGGTTTAAAAAATGACACTTCAGCTGACAAACACACCCCAAAACAACAACAGCAAACCCAAACAAAAAGCAAAACAAACAAACAATAAGAAACACAAACGAGTAGGCTAATATCTACACAGTAATACTTATTATGTGTACGGAGACATATCTAGGTATCACACAATGTAATGTAATGTCAAGAGGAAGAACAGAACATGAGATGAAAGTGATAATTAAAATGAGTAGAAGAAGGGGGAAAAGCAGAAAAGAAAACGAAGAGGGGTGAGGTTGGACGTATGAAGTCGAAGGGAAAAGGAAGAAAAAGAGAACAACTTTCTTCACATTGTCCCCTTTATAATTAATTTACTTTCTTTCTTTCTTTATCAGTTCCCATTCTACCTTCCGGTGTATGGGTTTAGATGTCCGAGACGATCTTTCTCTAGGCTGCCATGTCCTGACATTTTCTGTTTTCTTCCGTAAAAGTTGAATTCATTTGCTTTAATGCCTCTTTTATATCTTCTTCCCACTTTCTCCGAGGTCTGCCTTTTGGTCTTTTTACCTTGGGTTTTAGCTATTCTATTGTCATTCATTCTGTTTACATGCTCAAATCATCTCAGTTGACCTATTTCTATCTTAGTTTTTATGCCATCTGCTTTGGTTTGATATCTTATCGTTGTGTTTCTGATTTTATCTCTTTTAGTTTTCTCTACTACTCTTTATTTTTTAGGATGCCTTTGCGACTGAATCCATAAACAAAAGAGGACTTATGATACAACACTGTTTTACCCCTATTTCATTTTTTTTTCAGAGGCTATATAGGTCATTTGACCTTTAAATGCCACATACATCTCAAAACAATCATGAAGTTTTAAAAATGATTGAACATATAATTATCGATAAGAACAATGTACATTCATTCATCATACAAATATTTTTAAATTATAGAGCTCCATATCAATGGCATTGTAAAAATAATTAATACTGTTTGCATTTTTTTGTTTTGAACAGTAAAATATTCCATTTACACCAAATCCTTCAGATACATTTCCAGCTATGCACATGTTGGTTTATTGTAAAAACTTTTAATGGCTTCTATTAAAT
>JAXRKP010001307.1:27500-77500 GCA_037039925.1 Doris montereyensis | reverse complement strand
CTCCAAAACAAGTATTGTCATGAAGATCACATGAGGTTGTTTTATTTCACAGGACCTTCAAAAGTAATAAATCTTTCATTTCTTTATAAGATATAATTAATATTTGAACTTAAAATTATTTTTTTTATTCACTTTGTTGGCAGTAATACATGTAAACGGAAGATTATGCATGAAGATGTGTGAAGGGGGATGAATTCATGAAATTTGTATATATTGTACATCAATCAAGTTCTATATTATGAATGAATTAAAAAGAACAAAAGAACTTAATGAATTGTTGTCATTGAGTCTTGAGGTTAACACTAACACACACAAAAAAAACAACCCCCCAAAAAACCCACAATGTGCTAGGAAAGACAAATATTAGTATTGAGAACTTATGATGTACAATGTATTTAAAACATAATAACAAAGATTGTCATAAAATTGAGACTATAAACCAGAAGAAAAGACAGATCCATCCCCCCCATCCTTTTTCCTCTGAAAAAAAACCCCTCAACCCATCACAAAAAACAAACAAGAAATATAAAACATAACAACAAAGAACTTAACAGAATGAAAAATCAAAAAAATTCTTGTACTGTAACAGAACTGAAAAAAAAAAAGAAGCTCATATGAACTTCAATAAATGTCATGTTTTAGGAATTTCTTTACACTTTCCATTAAAAATCTCAATGTCACACAAGATGTGTGGATAAATTTTGTACACAACCTCATCACTATCTTTACACACAAATGCACATAAAAAGTAAACACACATCATCTTCATCTTACTCAGGCATTGTTTTAAAAGCATGAATGTACAGGTTGACATATGAATGTACAGGTTGACATCACATGAAAATTTATAGCAGACAAAGTTATGGCTTGGATCTTTCTGCATCTTTTATTTACTCTTGACCCTGAATTGTGTGAGTGTGAGGTACTCAAATAATATTTGTTTGGCTTTTATTTATAAATATTTGGCCAGTGGATCACATGAAGCTATTATAATTATATTCATTTATACACAGGTTTTAACATTGAATTTGTCTAAATTTATACAGGACAATCGAATACATTGTTTCCCATTCCGACCTACAAATTTCACACAACGAATACATGAACTGAAATGATAGAATATATAGTAATGTGAGGTAAATAAAATAATATCTTTTCTTTAAGTTTTCATCTGATGCCATTTGCTATGCCAATTTCATTGGCTCCGTTCAATGGATTATGTGTGCTGGGAAATGGCATCAGATGCTATGGTTGACAATGTGTGGTTAATCAGTTATGTAGAGAGCAAGCTTTTGTCTTCTCCCTTTGCTAATGGAGAGCAACAACTGTTTGACTGCTCCGTAACAAAAAGGAAAGACTAGACATTAGAGGAAGATCAGACATACTAAAAAATAAAACATGATACAAACAAAATCTCTTTATTACAGCACAATAAGAAAATCAGATATTAAAACATTTTTACATTACAATAAAAGGATCAATAAACCTTGTTCTAATATGGAAATGCCCTTGAAAAAATATATTGAGAAAACTAAAATCTTTGTTTATTCATAATAAAACTGAAAATATGAAATTGTAAGTAAATAAACACACAACCTACATCATATCATTAAATAAAACTCTTCATCTGTCCTTTTTCTTTTGAATAGTGAGATAAACTTCTTCAAGAGTTAAATGATATTCCACTTACAAAAATGATATAAAAAACAACAACCCACAAAACCAAAATAACCCAACAGAACATATCATAGCACAATTTTATGGGAACAAAGTATAGATTATCTAGTTATACAATTTTGCATGGCACAATCATACATACATAGTAATATAGCTCCAACTTTCAACAAAAAAGTTTCCAATCTGTCATATGAACAGCACTTTGCATGTGCACTAAAGGACAAGGCCGGTGTGGCTGTTTACCTGGAGATGCTCGACTTTTTGAAGATGTGCTGATCTCTATACTGTTCGTATGGTGCATCCTGTGAAAGACGTTCCATTCCCTTTTCCATATTGTTAGATCTGTTTGCCATGCAACTCTTTCCTGGCACGAAGTAACTTAAGAAGAGAGTTAGTGTGCACTTCATCAACTCAAAACTCTAATCCTTCACTGAACTTTTAAACTCTGAGACATCCATCGTCATAACTATGTTGACAGGTCTTCAGCAGATCTAGTAGCCTCTCATCATGCTGTCCTTCCCACCCTTTACTTATCTAAAAATAGCCTTTCTAAGATGTCATATTTAATGTATGTCTAGAATATGATGCATCCAGTCTCTTGACTCAATTTAGAAATAGTTTGAACACTTATTTTTTCCAAAACAGATGAATTCAAACTTTTTGCTGATTATAAAATTTAACACATCTTACATTTATAGCATTTAATTTCCCATCTATTGCTTTTAATTTGTTTCATTATGTCAAAGATTCATATCCATACCCAGCAATGAGAGAAAATAAAGATTGTAAAGCTTTCATTTTCCTGGAATACACATACTTTTAAAAATTATCCCTGAACACCAAGAACTGGTAGAAGCATTTGCCAGAAAGGTGGTTTTTTGTTCTTTCAAAGCAACATTTTTAAGTTGTGAACTCATTGAACTATACAGAAACTATTATTCTTTCCCCTTTCCTTCTATTTTAAAAAAATAGGAAGGGAAAAAAATTAAATACAGATCAAAATCAAAAGCAAGAAACACCCACAAAAAACGCATAAAGACGTTCTCGGTTAATGTTCTCATGAAACGCAATGAAGTATTTGTAAACAACCTCAATTGTAATATTCATTTGATACAGAAGCTTTGAAGTGGCCATAAACTTCATACAGTGTAACTTTCAGGCCTGACATAAAAAAACAAATTCTATTAAACCTTCAGAAAAAATAAATTGAAATGTTTCTTTCTTTCTTATTTTTGTTCAATTTGAAGAAAGCGCCATTTCTTTCATTTCTTGAGACCAATAGGACTACATGATAAAAAGGGACAAATTCAAGAGCTCTTCAATGAGAACATGGATTAGACATCAAGAGGGCCATGATAAAAACAATTATCTTAACAACGAATGCCTTAGAGAATGAAATTCGACTGTTTTGGTACTTACGAAAAATGATTTGATCACATGTAATTAATACCTTCAATTGTGTTATGCACTTAGTCTGCTTTTTTTCTTTAAGTCATTACCTGACTTCCTTCAAGTTGTTGTTTGAAAGTCAGCTGTTTGAGAAACAGTGATACGTCCCCTGGCTTGAGTGTCAACGAAATCATAAAAAGGGTAGAAATTAATCAAATAAATTTCACACCAGGCGTGAAGGCCCCGCTACTCTGACTACAATGTCACTCTGTGAAATCAGTTGAGCTTTCGATAATATCATGAAACTATATCCATGGCATGAGGCACCCAAGTGAAAATGTAGGCACTGTTGTGTTCTATTTTGCTGTTGCTGAAAGTAATTCATAATAGTAACAAAAATCTGTAACCCAGTAAACAAAGTGGAAGATATCTAATTTGGAGTCTTTCTTCTCTCGTCGTTTCACATCTTGGACACACAGATTTCTTAGCAAAACAATGTCTGAAAAGGATGAAAAATGTAAAGGTCAGCATTGTAAAACAATGTCTGAAAAGGATGAAAATGTGGGTCAGCATTGTAAAACAATGTCTGAAAAGGATGAAAAATGTGTCAGCATTGTAAAACAATGTCTGAAAAGGATGAAAAAGGTAACGGGCAGCATTGTAAAACAAGGTCTGAAAAAAGATGAAAAAGGTAACGGCAGCAAACAATGTCATCATAGTTACTATTACTCTCCTATATTTATTATAAGAAGTCTTAAATGATGCAGTAATTTCTTTTGTTTTTATTCCAAGCAATTGTGCCTACTGAAAAATAATTTGCAACTTTTGTTTTATTAAATAACTATTCTCATCCTTTTCATCACCATTTTCTTTGTCTAGATCTTTTGTTTCAAGGTATTAACTCTGTCCACTCATATGCAGTGATCTAGGGTGATCTTAAAGGAAACAGCAAGATGAAAGATAAGAGAATGAGTGAAAGGAAGGGAGGTAGAACCTACCAGTAGCGCACGCCAACCACCCGCTTCTAGATCCTCATCATCATCACGTTATCTTCTATTTTCATGCTTTGCTCTGTTCTTACGAACGAGCATCACTTACATTGTAAAACTTTATAAACATCATTTTCAGATATCGAATTGATTGTATACATAGTCAAATTCACCTGTGTAAGACATTAGAGCATTTGGCACACACCACTGCAATGTTGTCGAAGGGAAACAAGATATCGTTTTCATTACACAATTCACAGCAAAACCCTCTTCCTTGACAAAGCTGAGGGAAAGGAAGGCAGACAATCAATCAAGCAGCGTTAAAGCATGATATTATCACGGAAAGGATAATGGATAACATAATACAGAACTTTATCACGTAGTTACAATACCCTCCATTACTTGAAAACCAGTAAGTCCCCTCTTCCTTTCCTTAATGCACTCACATACACAATTAAAATCAAATCAACTGCTTTCCTGTACCCCTCTCAAGCTGATGTACCCTTAGAAAGATGTGTTGAATAATGACTTGACATGATACTGAAATCCTGTAGGAACAAAGACGAGATAAATACAAAGGAAGAGACAGAATTTTTTTTGAGGTACCAATGGGACCGAACCTGCCACCTCGTTGACAGCATTCATCGCCTTGCCATAAAAATAGAGTGGCACTACGACCAAACTTACTACACTCCTTTTCATGGCAAGATGACGGGGCCGACATGGAGGTTGTGGGTTCAGTTCTCTTTATGCTCAAAAAATATTTTCTGCTTAGTGCTTTGTACATGTGGGTTTTCAATATTACTTCATGTCCTCATTCATCACTTTTGACATGTCCGTTGCCTCACTGTTTGTCTTTACACCGTAGAAATATTGTCACTTAGATGTGTGATTGGGAAAAGAATAGAATTTTTGTTTGAAACGATTGTGGCTCCAGTAACACTGCTGTTGATGGATTTTAAGACATTTTCAACAATTGTTCTTTTTTCCTTTTCTTAAAAATCTTTTTTGAATTTCTATTTCTAATCTCCTGTTTATTTTTTCAGAGCCTTGCAGGTCATGATTATAAAAATTAAAAGGAAACACAAGAATAGAAATAAATATATCTGATAACAGACAAGCCTGTGTTGAAATAATCAGGTCTGTCAATAAATTCAAACATTTTTTCTTTCTTGTCTCATTATACATTACCATTGTAAGTAAATAAATAAATAAATTTACAAATGAGGAGAATATTAAGGCGTACAAAATAAATCCTAACAATAATGGCAATAACAAAAAAGAAACATTACCGCTACCACCAAGACACAACATCAAAATGAACAAGTAATAAAAGCTAACAATACAAATCAGCAAAGGCGAGTACGCCAAAGACAGAGGCTTAAATGAGAGTTACAAAGAGCAGAAGGAATGTTGAAAACAGAGTTTAAAAAACATACACATGCGTTTGTAATTTGATTAAAATCTTACCCTGCAGTCCACCTTTATGTGCTGAGCCCATGTGCTATGGATGGTAACTAGTTCAGGAAGTAAGACTTCTTCTGCATCAAGTAGGTCCTGATATAATAAATGAAATGAAGGAGAAAATCTTTTCCATTAACATAAAGATATTCTCAAGTGGTTTAATTAGGTATGCTTAGAGAAGGGTACGAGTCCGATTACACAATGGAAAGGAGGCAAATTTAAATATAAGATTAAAAATTGAAAGCCCTTCAATTTGCCTTTCTACCTGACAAATTTTTAAAATTTTAATATTATGTAAATATTCTATCTTCTCACATAATAAAACAGGATCAGAAACTTTTCAATAAAGTAAAATTGTTATGACTGAGAAACAGGGAGTTTATAACAGCTTATCATTGAGTTCATACATTTCATCTTACATACAATAAATCTGATTCTTAATGACAAAGGACAAGCATTACAAGATGATTACTTCAAGTCTGATGTGATGAAAGCAGCCATCCATGGAACACTTAAAGTTCATTAATATTTATAGATAAGGTACAGTAAGTTCTGTTAGCCTACAGGTGATTTTTTTTACAGAGGTACTAATAGCTTGAGTTAAAAGAGAGCATACTGACCCATCAATGACATTCCAAGAATTAAATATAAGATCAACTAAATGACAGACACCAAGGGGAGCCTGCTGACTATAAGAAGAACTGACCTGCATAGAGTATCTATCTGATGATTCCACAAAAATGCTGCCTTTTTCCAACAACAACAGAAGTTTGACATCCATTGCAGAAGGGCAAGATAAAATATATTTCTTCATCACCATCATTTCTTCCCTCAGTTTCTGACCAAAAAAAAAAGAAGAAATAAGTAAAAAATGATTGATATCTCCATGTCGAGACTGCATGAAATTGATGAATTGAGTTCAACTTTTAAGACACAAAAACGATAGACAGTTGGAGATTCAAAGCAAGTTGAATTGTTGGCTTTTCAAGAGGATAAATATTTCATCAAACTTCACATAACTATGCACTCTTCAAAACTTTTCTCTATCCATATATTAAGAAGATTAAAAGAGACATTTCCACTAGCATAGTTATCTTAAAAAAAACACCTCAACTACCCTGAACCCTTACCAAGAAATTTTTGTTGTTGTTCCATTGTAAGGAATGCACTATCTCTGCTTCCAGTTAAGCACAGATTAAAGGATTGATAGGCTACTGAATGCAACATATAATCTTAACCCTGGTATGGCCATGACTGGTAAATGCCGGTTTGTTACAGCCCTCTGTTCACCGATACGCCAGGGATTTACTGTTTGCCTGCTATAAACCTCTCAGCGTGATGCCCGGCATTTGCCGCGAAGAAAGGAGGGGTCAAGAGAGGCCTGAATATTCCTCCTTCTTGGTATCGTCTTACTGTCTTACACTCATACTCTTTTGAAACAATGCTTTCTGATTGTTTAGCCATTTAGTCAACAGGAAAAAGTATGTGTTCAGGCTCATAAGCTTATGCCCAAAAAGGCCTTCGGTTAAGTCTATTTCTAAAGGGATGTATCCAACATTAACTTTGCCTTGGACAACTGGTAGTAACGATGCTAACAGCTGTACTATGCATGAAGTAGGCTTGATTATACAAGTTTCATTTATTGGTCAACCTTATAGCAAAATAGAATGATCCTACTAGGACAAGTTCATCGCCAGAGGGGTGTAAATGTGAGCTGTGTGAGCTGGTCTGTTTTGAGAGTATGTGTGATTGAACTGATAATAAGAATGTGTGTTTGCACAGATATGTAATTGGTCTTGTTGTCTCCTACTAAATTGCAAAGAATGGAATCATCCTAGTTTGGCGTGGCTTGGGTGAGACCAGATGATTGCCATGTGACTGAATTCAATAGATTGCATGGTCAGAAGTCACACTTTCCCGTGAACTCGTAAAACTTCGTGGGCAGCTTCGTGTAGCGGCGATGACTGTCAGAAAGCCAACTAGCGTGTGGCAGCCATTGCGCTAACTGAGCGAGCCGCTTTTCTAGTGTTAATCATATAACTCTGTCAACTAAATGAATGAAATCAATAAGCCTTGGAATAAAAGGAAAATGGACTACAAGTCCTCCCATCCTTTTTTAACAAAATACTGATTTCTTAACAAGTGCATTCTGACAAAAGATATTAATAATTACCTTAATTTCGTTGAGTTGATCCACATAAACAAACAGCATAGGATTGATATCTTGAATTCTTATCACAGCTTTTTGTTGAATAAGTTTGAGAAATTGCTTGCTGGACCTCGATACCTTTGAGTATAAGTAAAGCGAAAGATAAAAAATTTAGTTCCCCTGACAGTAGGGATGAAAAAAAAAAAGTCCCACAAGAACCTAACAATCCCTTCCCGCAGCGGAAACTTTTTCTTTAAAGATGTCAACAATGCATTCATTTTTGTCGCATTTTCTCTCCATTTTGCTTCTCAATTAAAAGACAGTGGCAGATAAAGGTATCTTTCAAAGTAGACATTGAGAAGGCAATTTTGCCTAAAAAATCGAACAAATCTAGTTCATTGTATTCTTGGACACAGCCGCTCAATCCCTTTACATCGATACCATAAAATACGCTCAGTATCGATCCTTTGAATTTTAGAGATTTTTTTATACATAACGACCAAACTCTCAAAACATCATTTGAACCATAAAAGCCAGTAATATTGTCTAAAGCATAGCAAGTTGGCACTCATTTTAATCAGCACAGTGTAATCTATCAGAAAATGTACACATGACCAAATTTATTCAACAGTGCCTTAAATCGTCTGGAAAACATGTGACATATTACGTGCACCTTTTATTGAAAGATGCTGTCCGAAATGAGTATAAGGGAGCTGGGGCAGTTGCACAAGTTCAATAAGCAGTAGTTGAGAGCCTCTCATGGTTTTTTGATGTTTCAAAGCATCATTCTACTCATTTCTAGCAGTCCTACAATTTTCAACAGATTTGCTTGGAATTTGACATACAGCTGCTTTGTATCATTACTAAGAGAATTTGTATCGGATTTTCAATATCTTTTGTACTTTTTGAGAAATTCATGATTATTGTTGGAAATTTGAGATAAATTAATTTTCCTTCAAGCCTCAATTAAAAAAATTGTAAACAGAAAACTATACAAGATATCACAAAAATGATTGAGAAATTCAGGATATTGGTTTGAAGTTTTTATGTGCACAATTATAAACTGTAGAACTACTTAGTTTTGGAAAAGTGCCAAATTTGACCTAGTTTTGCACCAGAAATTGAAGATGGCGTTCGTTTCCATGACCATGAATCTTTCAAAAATGACTTTCACCACTTTCATCCTCTTATTTCGCCATTCTGAACTCATTTATGAAGCTTAAAATTGTGTATGTTGTCAAACTAAAAAACAATCGCCCTCCTTTCCGTCATATATAAACATAAACTTACTTTTTTGATACTGAAGTCCCAATTGTGCAAAACTCTTGCTGGGATGATGACTGTGTCATTCCAATGACAATATTCACAAAAGTATCGCCCAGAGTAGTCACATAAGCGCGGTTCATTTTGACCTGTTTCTGGAAGGGACAAAATAGGCATATCATACTTGAACAGATTTGGGATTCAGCTAAACTAATTTGACATTTAATGAGGTAATGAGCATCAGTCAGTAAAGAACAACAATATGCATAAAATGGCAAGAGAGTAAAAGAAGTGATGAATAAAAACATTAATTACATGCATTAACATACTCAAGACACATATTGATTATCTCAAAAGCGATTTCTTATTTCAAATTGGCGAACTATCTTTGATATCTATTCCAGAGATGAAAAGCAAGTAATAATTGATTACATACAGATGTCTATTGATGAATAAGATCATGACCCTACTGGACAAAAAAGCTAAATGCTATTTGGCCTCACAAATTCATTTCTCAAACATCTAAATCAGGATAAGTACATGAGTAGCAAATGATTAAGAAGACATCAAATGATGAAAACAAGAACAAACCCTATCATTAATAAAGCAAATCCAGAAAAAGCTATGAAAAAAAAAGGAGCAATTTCTTAAAGAAAGACATACTGAAAGATATGGCTGATCGGCATTCTGCACATCGATAGGTTTGACTAGCAAGGTCGTTAGATTCTTTAGGGCATATCTCTGTAATCAGAAGCTGGTTCTCTAAAATCTGAGAGGTAAAAAAACCAATAAAAGTATACTATTTTAAAAGAATGTTAATGTGGTGAAACTAGAGGTGAGGAATTTGCTTTAACAATTACTTCCCTCTACGCTATGAATTTCTATTTTTGAGACACCATATGACTTAAAAGTGGAGAAAAAAAAAGTTTTAAAGAATAACAATCGAGTACAATAAAGTAAACAATTAAGAGGAATGTTGGTGCCTCTGTCCAGGAGGTGGTGTGTTACCAACCATTCTGCTTCATACTATAGAAACCACCATGAACTTCAGCCTTCACATCCTCTACAAGCCAGAATGCGCAACATAACAAAGACAAGTCACACATGAATGCTTATTTTTCCTTAGAGAGGGAACAAGCTAAATGCTCTAAAATATTCTGGGAGCCTTTTCCCCCCCTCTTCCATGCATTTCCATTGTGGAAGGTAATAGAGAACTGCTAAAGAAACATATATGTAGCTAGCTACAATAATTAACGCTGATTAAACTCTGGTGATCTTGAAATTTGTCGCTTGGATTCTATTTGCCTTGCTCTTCCTCTATCGCTTATTTTTCTTTCAAGTCAAAGCAGTTTATCTCACACATTTGTGGCAATTATCATCCCAAACTATCAACTACATGTTTTGGTTTATCTTATGCTCAGTAAGAAATGCTGTGAATTGAGAGCTAGAGGGGTGACAATTCAGACTTTGCGACTTGAGCAGTAGCAGTACATGATACATCATGACATACTGGCTAAAATTTGTATGGGCTAGAGATAAAGACTGCTTACACTGACTTTGCAGTATGACTCAACTGATTGACATAATTGTTGCCTTTGAGCAAGATAAAAGGGAACTACTGAGGGCCGCATAAAGTTATAAAAATGATTCAAAATCATATCTTTAAATGTTTGATGAAACACTTCTTTCACAAAGAATGAGACAGTAAAATGAGAGAACTGGGTAACATTTGCCACAACTTCAAAGTAAAATGAAAGAAATGATACTTTTTCCACATAACCAAATGATTAATTATTTCTAAAGATTAATGTGCATTGATCCATAACTTTTATACGTTATGTTTTGAATTTAATATGTCTGTGTTATATTTTAGCATTTTAGGTACCTCTGTAAAAAGAATTTCCCGAAAGGGATTAATCAAATATCATCATTAGTATTATTATTATTATTAAATACTATGGAAATCATTAAACTAAGTTAGCAATCTAAAGGGGGCTATGTAGATGACAAACCAAATTTTAATTCTGTAATTAAAAAAAACCCACCCCAGTTTGTACCAAATATTTCCATATGAGTGCATTAGTGGAGTCACGCCAAAAGTGATAAACGACAACATTTGCCACACATATCTGATGATCTCAAGGTGAATTAAAAGGAAACAACAAGATGACAGATAAGTAAATAGTAAAATAGTCAAACAAAAGAAATAGAACCTACCAGCAGCACCCGCAAACCACCCACAATAACAGCATTAAGTGACAACTCCACCATAGAAGACAGAACAGACTCATAATATATTTTGGGTACAGCCATTTGTCAAACAACAAATGAGTAATATCATACATTTATAATATAAGCATCATACAGCATGATGTCAAAAGAAATAATAGAGAAAGAGAAGAAAGGAGAGTGGAAATGAGAAGAAGGGGAGGAACACATTGGTAATCAGAACCAAAAGAAAGGAGAGTGGAGATGAGAAGAAAGGAAGGAAGGAACACATTGGTAATCAGAACTAAAAGAAAGGAGAGTGGAGATGAGAAGAAAGGAAGGAAGGAACACATTGGTAATCAGAACTAAAAGAAAGGAGAGTGGAGATGAGAAGAAAGAAGGGAAGGAACACATTGGTAATCAGAACTAAAAGAAAGGAGGCAAAACAAATGGCATGAAAAGAAAGGGAACAGAAAGAAAAAGATGAAAACAGAGATGCGTTACAGAAAGGAGAAGCCAATAGCAAACTAGGGATAAACGAGAAAAAATACAAGAGAAGAAGACAATCAACTTGTGTGTCTGTTCTACGGCGGAGGTGTCAACTATTACCAAAAGAATTGCAAAAATTTGATGATATCCACAACAAAGCATTAGAAACTGTATCTTTAAAAAATTGGTTATGCTGACATACTTTTGCCTTGGCACACGTCCTTAAGATTTGCTGAAGACACTTTTCATGGCAGCGAAATCCACATTCTGAGTTGAAATGAGACAAATCCTATATAATACAATTATAAAAACCATAAACATGTTTAAAGTAAATCTAAGTTTACATATTGACGAAACTTTGAAAGAAAGAGAATCAGATATATATATATATATCTATATATATATATATATATATATATATATATATATATATATATATATATAAATATATATATATATATTATATATATATATATATATATATATATATATATATATATATATATATATATATATATATATATATATATATATATATATAGAAAGAGAGAGAGAGAGAGAGAGAGAGAGAGAGAGAGAGAGAGAGAGAGAGAGAGAGAGAGAGAGAGAGAGAGAGAGAGAGAGAGAGAGAGAGAGAGAGAGAGAGAAAGAGATAAAGGAAAAAACAGATAAAAAGACAAGATGAAGAGACAGATGAATTTTACATCACAAATATCAGTTATTAATCTGAACCATTTCCAAGAGTAGTGACCTTCTTACCTGAACATCGGTACCAATACTGACCATTCCCCAAATGACTCCATTGCATCGTTCACAGAAGTACTTGCTGGTCCGACCTGTCTTGGGTACCATCTATGAGAAAGGATTACTTTGACATCTTCCGTAACGGGTTCTGTCCATCCTGATAAGTAATCGGAATCATAGACAAGAATTCTTTTTAATGATCTGCATTAAAATTTGGCATGGATATGTCACATACAAAATATACAGAGATGGTGAATACACATATTAACTTGAAATCATAAATAATGTAAACATGCACATAACTAAAAATGAAATACACACCCACACACACAACCATACATAACTGTAATTGACTAATATCTTTCTCAATCCATCTATTCAACCCTATCTGTCATCCATTATCTCTCTACCTTTCTCTTAGTCCATACGTTTTTTGTCCATTTATCTATTATCTATTTTTTATGACTGTGGTACCAGGACCAAGACAGCGTATTTTGTAATTTCTCGTATTATGAATAACACATAAAAAACACTCATCATACATATCATGTAACATATAAAATGTGAGTTTATACATGACATACATAAAGGATATGATCAACATTCTAGACTAAAAGGATTGATCATCAAGTAGAGATCCTTTTTTGTTTACAATGTATTCAATTGTGCTTAAAACCAAAGGCCCAAATACAATGGAATACACAACATCACAAGAGAACATAGAGGATTAATTCGTTTATGCAATGAAAAAAATCCACCGAAATTGACAGTTCCTCAAACAATCTGAAATATGAATGATTGTCAAATTTTACTTATAAAGGAAGAGGAAACAAGGTGGATGCACATATATCAGAAACATGCTCCCATGCAACATTTCAAGTCAACCAGAAAAAAGAGGCAAGGTGGAGGAGGTTAGCAAAAATATAACAAATTCCAGCGACAGAATAAAATACGAAATCAATTATCTTTTCCTGCCAGATGAAAGAATTTTTTCCACTTTTATTCATTGAAAAATTAGAAAAATCAACGCAACAAAAAGACTTTTAATTATGAAGAGACAGATGAATTTTACATCACAAATATCAGTTATTAATCTGAACCATTTCAGACAAGAGTAGTGACCTATTACTTTCCATCTCCTGAACATCGGTACCAATACTGGACCATTTTTCCCAAATGACTCCATTGCATCGTTCACAGAAGTATTTGCTGGTCCGACCTGTCTTGGGTACCATCTTATGAGAAAGGATTACTTTTGACATCTTCCCAGAACGGGTTCTGGTCCATCCTGATAAGTAATCGGAATCATAATAAGAATTCTTTTAATGACTTGCATTAAAATTTGGCATGGATATGTCACATACAAAATATACAGAGATGGTGAATACAATATATTAACTTGAAATCATAAATAATGTAAACATGCACTTACAACTAAAATGAAATACACACCCACACACACAACCATAAGCATAACTGTAATTGACTAATATCTTTCTCTCAATCTATCTATTCAACCCCATCTATCTGTCATCCATTATCTCTCTACCTTTCTCTTAGTCCATACGTTTTTTGTCCATTTATCTATTATCTATTTTTTATGACTGTGGTACCAGGACCAAGTATACAGCGTATTTTGTAATTTCTCGTATTATGAATAACACATAAAAAACACTTATCATACATATCATGTAACAGATAAAATGTGAGTTTATACATGACATACATAAAGGGATATGATCAACATTCTAGACTAAAAAAGGATTGACTGATCAAGTAGAGATCCTTTGTTTACAATGTAATCAAATTGTGCTAAAAAACAAAGGCCAAAATACAATGGAATATTAATAACATCACAAGAGAACATAAAGGATTAATTCGTTTGTGCAATGAAAAAAATCCACCGAAATTGACAATTCCTCAAACAATCTGAAATATGATTGATTGTCAAATTTTACTTATAAAGGAAGAGGAAACAAGGTGGGATGCACATATATCAGAAACATGCTCCCATGCAACATTTCAAGTCAACCAGAAAAAGAGGTAAGGTGGAGGATATTGTGCGTGGCTATAACAAATTCCAGCGACAGAATGGTACAATAAATCAATTATCTTTTCCTGCCAGATGAAAGAATTTTTTCCACTTTTATTCATTGAAAATTAGAAAAATCAACGCAACAACTTCAACAAACTTTTAATTATGAACATGTCTGCCTTTACTAGCCAACCTTTTCCCATTACTATATCCATATTCCGTTAATAAAAATTACTAGAGAAAAAAGAACCCATAAAAATGTACAGACAAAATATAAAAAATGTAAATATTACCTTCATCTCCTGTAACTTTATCCTTAATTGCACTAGCTTCATGACCAGATTTTTCTGTTTTTCTGACCCTTGTCCTGCTTCCCTGATCATATCTTTGCAGTTGTCAATAGCCAGCTCTAGTTCCTCCACCCCACTCAATCCAAAGTGCCCCTACGAAGGCATAGATGGGGAGGGAAAAGTGAACAAATGAAACGAATCAAAAAAGAGACAAATAAAACTACTTGTAGTATAAAATAATAATATCACAGAAAAAGAAAAAAGTTTTTTCCACAAAAAATCTAATCAAAATAATACCAAATCAAAAACCCTGAATAAATGAAACACCAGGAAGAGACAACAAAATCTAAGAACAGGGTATGGAAAATAAAATCTTATAAGCTTGTCCAGAATTTTTATTATGGCAAATTCCAAGACTTGATTAAATTGTGAAAGTTAATGACTCCTTTTAAGACAATCTGAGTAAGTCAATTCCTTTGAGACAATCTAAGTACAGCCTTCTTATGAAACATCACAGAAATTAAATGACCATAAAAAACAACAACAAAACAATTGACATTAAAAAGATTTAAAACTATATCATTAGTAATGGTAGATGATGGGTTTAATAGCTATAACTATACATCTTTAAAACCACATTGGAAAAAGTTTCTTACGTTGTCATAGATTCAATTTACAACAAAGCTAGCATTGTTTGTTTTTATAGCACATATGAAAGGCTCTTCAAAATTACAAAAGCTACATGAACAAATACTAAATAAATGATGAAAAATAAAAGACAGCAAAGCAAACCAAAAGCAAGCTACCATAAGTTGGCATAATATGAAGACTTCACTTCATTATCTCATGGTAAAAATTATTTTGTTGCAAATGTTCCTGAATCAAAGACAATTTCATTCATTTAATAATTGTAGTAGAAGCCAACTGTCCCATTTGAGGACTCCTCAGCACACATTTTGAAATTAATGACTCAGACTGAAAAGCTTGAAAAAAAATCTTAATCAACCAAGTATGAAGCAGGCAATGTAGTCATGAAGTTTGGGATTCTAACAGAGATAAAGAACACAAATTATACAAATAAATAACACAAGATAAGTCAAAAACAAAATACTGAAGAACACGCTAACGAAGAAAAAGACAAAGACTGTGCCGTACCCAAAATGTTTAAAGATAAAAAATGGGGCAAAACCTGAGGGTGTGAAAAAAATGATCTTCGGCAAGTCCAAGTTCAGCAAAGGAGACATCTGATGCAAAAGGTTCACTTTGTACAAACCTGTCAGCATTCTGGAAAGCTAAAAATGAGTCGAGTTTAATTATGGTATAACTTTTCCTTCTTTGATCTAAACAGTCTCAAAGAAAAATTAATTTAAATATTATTATGTTCTACACAATATGTGACAACTGGAACACAATGAAACGTTCAAACTGACACCTAAATTGACATGTTGAACCATATTTCACTATTTTGGTTGGTAGACATATATATATATTTATTTAAAGAATGTTTCCCCAGTAAGAAACTATACTAACGGTGACGCATTCTCACTCCCTTCTTCAATCTGTCCATCTCTGTGTCACTCTTCCTTTCATCACATAAAGGTGTACTATATTTTTTTTTTCTCATTCCAAAATTAAAAAGGAAAATTGTTTTATTTTTTTATAGGGACGTCTGGAAGTAAGTGGATAATACAAGTAGATGTATATGTAAGAGTGTGTGCAAACAGGTAGTTGTTTGAGGTGTGCAATGAACATTTTTACAGCTTTTCTCATAAGTTTTCTAAAGGTATGTATTTCCTTAAGTTTCAGTCGAACTTAGTACCTGCTTTGTGTAACTTTGAACTGCCAATCCAAATACGGCTTAGGTTTCTCAATAAATGCAGTATCATGTAAAAAAGATAAAGATGGATTTATAGTACATATGTGTAGTACACACGTGAAGACTCATAGACTGTACATAATTTATCCCCCAGCAGGTCATTTCATTCAAAGTCCTTCAACTCCCCGGGAGCATACAATACAGCAGCCAGTCAGGTGCTTTGTACTAATACACTGACAAAATCTGTCTGAGTGTCTGTACTTATAGCTAGATACTCATTCACATCTGAGTCGAGAGAGGATAACAGAGTGAAGTACCTTTCGTAAGTGTACAACGTAGTGAAAAACCCACACAGGCAAGCCAAGGGTTTTGAACCAGTGTCATCATGACTACAAACTCACAATGCTACGGTATCGCTATGATGCCTCATTCATGTTACAGGAAAACAAAGACTCTATGTATACTTGACAACTTTATGATCACATAGGAATCCAGTGACATTATAATAACTGACATATAAATGCAAGCTGAGTTCTTGCACAATATCCTAAATCCTTGTATACAAGAACAAATTCTAATTCAATATCTTACATCTTGGACTACTACTTCCATATGAAGTACTGTGTGGGGTGAAGTGACTGTCTGAGAAATGATCCTCTTCAAGCATCGGGATTTGGTTGAAAGGGTTAAAACGGTGATTAGTTAATCTATATTCCTTATCAGAGTTAATCAGCATGTGTGCCGGAATGTCTTGTGTAGTGCCAGAATTCTGATGAAAAGATTGGCAAAGTAAAACATTACAAGACAAGATAAAATCCCTCATGTACGAGTATTTAAGAATTGTTTTGCTTTTTAGTTTGTTTGTAAATACAGCTGTGTTTATTTCATGCACTTCTAGAGAAAGGAAAATGGGAGTAGGGAAAGGACATGGAGTATGCCTGAAAACACTTTACTTGCTTCATAATCTTTAGTATGCCATTTATATTTAACAAAGACCCCATAGTCTTTGCTCTTCTCTCTCACTCCAAAAGCATTTAAGTCGCAAATCTAGCTTTAAAAGATAATTTCAACTTAAATTAATTTGAGGTAAACATTTAAATGCTCTAATACAGCTTAAAATTACAGCTTGAGAGGGCAGTGGCCTACTTTATTCATGATCTTTCTGATTTGAGAGAGAATGGAATTACATTTATAAATCTGTTTTGAAACTTCGGTAGTGTGTAACTGTTCTTAATCTTCATTATAATAAACTGACCAACCATATTTCTGAGTAAAACTGTAAGCGCACATAATTCTGAAAATTGTGTTTCTATTGACAGTACAAGACATGGAAAGCCTTCAGTGATCATGATCAAGTGCCTTGCATAATGATAATCTATTTGGTGGCTTTTCAACCAAAATTTTCACTCAATCAAAATGCTAAAATACAAAAAGGCAGTCTTGCACTGCAACAGGCAACTGAACATTACCTAGAGGCTTGATACTGTCAAAAGAAACTCAGTCACAAAGTTATTTGCAACACCACAATACAGTCCAACCTGTCTTGTTTAAAACGTAATAGGAAGGGAGTGGCAGTACATTTTTGTTTTAGACAGGTTTTCATTACAGGTAGTGCAAACAATATATATGCATTACTAATGCTATGTACAACATTAGCAATATTATGTATAGATGATAATAGTACTAATACAATATGTATATATGACATATATGTACTCACATTACATGTACTCAGTGACATTATACATTACATTATTTACATTACACATTGTATGTAGATCGTGTCTGTGTTCTTGTTGGAAGGAAATTTTCCAATTCAGACAGGTTAAACTGCCTAAAGGAGCAGATTTTAGTTTGTTTCAGTTTCTGCCTTAGACAGACAGGTAGAAAATATATAGAAAATTATTAAAGAAGAATTGGAGGCATTCCACTTTAGACTGGTTTCCGTATTGGACAGGATTCCGTTTCAGCAGGTTCGACTTTATAAAAGAAAAATCCCTCAAGGCCTTTAATGGTTCATACTTGTTAGCTATTTTATCGAATTTTAAAGAATCCATCTTATTTCTATATATATACAGAAATGAAAACTTTAAATAAAATAAAGAGAAGATTCCGCTGAAATGTCACTAGGCAGCGAAAGCTCAATTTTTTGTCGTCGGTAGCCCTACTGATGTTAGAACAGTATTGAAGTTAGACCACACTAAATCACGGATGGAAATTGTAGTTCTTCGTAAAAGTGAAAATAAGGCAGCATGCTTCTGCTTATGATTAGTATGAAAATTGGCGATGGGCCAGGAAAAAATATGTTAAAAGTAGAAAACCTCAAATAATCTGAAATGAAATCAGAGGAAATCTGAAAGATTTACATCTTTGATATTGAATTAAAATCACTAGCAAAAAAAGAACCGGTAGCCCAATCATGGAAGTCCTACCTAACTAGCTTCTATAGTAATCAGAGGGATACCGTTACCCCCTCCCTTATTTTCACTTCATTCCCCCATGGCCATGGTATTCATTCAAATCTGGTTAACCATTCCTTGTATCACTAGGACATCAATTGTTAAGGACATTAATAAGGACATAACATTAATATAATAAACAGTACTTACAAAAAGCATGTTATCTGGATACTTAAATTCTTTCGAATCCTGTGAGGATGGACTTTTATCAGGAGAGGATGGAGATTTGTTGGAGGAATGATTACTGGGACATGCATCAGTGGAAAATGAGTTGTCAGTATCAGAATTGTTTTTAATTTTTTCATCAGAACTTATTTTCTGATTAGAAGCAGTATTACTTTTTACCAGTGATATTTCCTTATCTAGATCTATACGAATTGAGCGCCTTGGAGTTATCTGAGTAACAAAGGTATGTTTCTGATGGAACCTCATCTTCTGAATCAGTCTCTGAAAATATTTCTCCACCTACTTTGATAGGCACTCCGCCAGACATTTTAACAGATGCGGTATCAGTGTCAATATAACGAGTAGATGCATCATTGCTCTTATTAAGTGACATGTTAACACATAGACTACATTAACCTGAAACGAAATATTTAGGACGTGAACTTGATCCAGTTATCGATGTAGATCTAGCTTTCTATTTATGAACTGTCCAAACCAAACTGCCTTCACATGATGTGTAGTAATTTGTAAACAAGGAAACCGGAAGTAAAAGTATAGAATAGGTCAGCTGTTGCAAACAAACGACCGTAATCTTTCTCTCACTTTTCACTCCTATTTCTACATTAAAAATTAGGAGGAGGATATTTGCACCAGGTGGTGGGAATATCCCAAAATATATTTGCACCAGGTCCTCTATCACATGTTCACAGTGAAACAATAAGCGGTAACTATGAATGAAACGCCATGGGGTTGTGGACATAAGAGCGAATGAGAATGGATATATCAATTGTCAATTTTGGCTGGTATGAAACCAGCTCCTAACAACAAGTAGATCTAGATCTACAAAAGAAGGTGGTGGGAATATCTCAAAAAATATTTGCACCACGTGGTGGGAATATCCCTAAAGATATTTGCACCAGGTGGTTGCAATATCAAACAAATAATCTTACCTGGTGCAAATATCTTTGGGGATATTTGCACCACTTGGTGCAAATATTCACTTCGCAAAATAAAAATTATCTATGAATCCCCGCCCCACCCCTTTAAATAATTAAGCTCCAAGAAAAAGAAGAAGAAGAAAACAATAGACGAACATAAACAACAACAGCAGTAACAACAAAAATTCCCCGTAAGAAAGGAAGTCCTTTGCAAAAACAACAAATAAACAACATAGAGCTAGGAGTAACAGTAACATGTTTATTCCTTTCAAACATTGGTTAGATCTCGATCTATAATATAAAGAGAGCTATCTGGATTCATTATACCTGATACAATTAAGTCTACAGTACATGTGAACAAATTGGTAACATAAATCAAAGTAAAGTAAGCAGTCAAGTGGCACTGAAGATTTAAAAAAATAGAAATAAAAATACGGCATTTTAAAATCAAAATCTGACTCTAGACCTATTTAAATTCAAAACCGTGATCACTGACGGTGAGTGATTTAAGTAAAGCAATAATATTACACTAGAATAATACTTGATTAGTCAGAAATTGTGTTCAATTGGTCACTTGTGTCGATATTATTATTATTAGTAGTATTATTATTATAATTATTATTATTATCATGATTATTATTATTATCAGTATTATAAGTCCTATTATTATTATTATTATTATTATTATTATTATTATTATTATTATTATTAGGTATTATTATTATATTGTTATTATTAGAATCATTATTATTATTGTTATTATTATTATTATTATTAATAATATTATTATTAGTAGTAGTAGTAGTAATAGTAGCAGCAGTTGTAGTAGTAGTAGTAGTAGTAGTAGTAGTAGTAGTAGTAGTAGTAGTAGTAGTAGTAGTAGTAGTATGTGTAGTAGTAGTAGTATTTGTCCTTTTATTACTCTTATTGTTATTATTATCATCATTATTATTATAACTATATTGTTATTATTATTATCATTATTATTGTTATGACTAAAACTATTCTATCACGATTATTATATTATTATCATTATCACCATGTTACTACTACTACTACTACTACTACTACTACTACTACTACTACTATTACTGGTTCTACTATTACTACTAATACTAAGCCATGAGAAAATCAGAAGCTCTTTTTCTAGAATAGATGGATGTTATAGAGATCTAGATCTATCCTAAAGTCTATTAGATCTAGTAGATCTAGCCTAGTACATGACATGTGTTAGTTTAGTTGGTCGTTGGGTAACGTAGA
Organism: Doris montereyensis; assembly: GCA_037039925.1. Lineage (NCBI taxonomy): Eukaryota > Metazoa > Mollusca > Gastropoda > Nudibranchia > Dorididae > Doris > Doris montereyensis. Next base: position 56,165 of record JAXRKP010001307.1, on the reverse strand, counting down.
GCCAATGCTTACTTTAGCACACTGCTTAGTTTTAGATCTAGCCTAGTTACTTACCATTCCACAGCAATTTAAGGGGGAAACCCCAGTCACAAATTTTCTTAATTTACAAGTTAAACTAAAAGACCTAATGAAATCAATAATAAGAAGTGAAATTATATTTATGTCGCAATCTGTTTTTTCTTTTGTTTTCAACAAAAGCAAGCTCTCGTCAAGCGATGATAAGCCCAGAAACCTTTAACCTCACGTGGTATAATGAGTGACCTCGTCACCTCAGTTGAAAGTTCACACTAGTTCACAGTGTCGACAAAAATTCACAATATTATTGGCCTTTCCCACTGAGTACTACGTTATCAAGAAAACGTGACACATCATTATTTGCCTTTGCAAGCCCGCACAATCATTTCGAAATAAATTAAGGAGGCATATTCAGAAAAAAAAAAAGTATTTAAGCATTTATAATAGATATAGATTTAGCTCTAGATCTAGATTCTAGGGGAAGATGACAGATCAATCTTGCACATCTTTGACCCTCTCCAATGGTAAAGAATTACCGCTGGTTGGTTTTGGCACCCTCATGCCTGAGGTGAGTGTAGCGGTGTATGTTGCATGCGTCGAATGGTTTTATGAAGCTGCACAGTTATTGGTTACACATGTCGTTCTGATCTTTCTGATTGTTTCTTTTCTATTATCTTTCATGTCTTCTTTTGATGTTTGAGAGATCGAGATTTAGATTTAATATAGAGGCCTAATAAATATCAAATAAAGCTCCGTGAAGAAGATATATTTATTATTAGGCAAAATCATTATAAATACAATATTGTAGATTTAGATTAATAATTAGAACTAAAAAATGATTTTAAGGAATGGGAAGAGTACCATAGCTGGGAACAGTATAATTTAAATTTCACTAATGAGCTTTGATTCAATGTGAACTAAACTGACATATCACAACACATAGCATGTCACTTTTTTTGAAAACAATTATCCAACATTGGAGTCAAGGCTAAAAACTTCAGTCTCTGTCTATATGTCTCTCTCTGCATGTCTCTCTCTCTGTCTCTGTCTGTCTGTCTGTCTGTCTGTCTCTCTCTCTCTCTCTCTCTCTCTCTCTCTCTCTCTCTCTCTCTCTCTCTCTCTCTCTCTCTCTCTCTCTGGTGATTGAAAGTTTTGCTATCCATGGTCAATGATTGTGACACATTGTATTGCTTGTCTTAGTGGCCTTGGTGGCTGAGTAGTTAGGCTGCCAGACTTGGGATCATGAGGTCTCGGCTTCAAAGTTTAGCAAAGCTAGATCCAACGTTGTGTTCCTTGCGAAAGACGTTCTACCAAGGTGGGAATGGGTACAAGCACTAACTTTCTTTCTTTCTTTATCAGTTCCCATTCTACCTTTCGGTGTATGGGTTCAGATACCCGAGATGATCTTTCTCCAGGATGCCCTGTGCTGGCATTTTCTATTTCCTTCCAAAAATGTTAAATTTCTATTCTTCAATGCCTCTTTATATCTTCTTCCCACTTTCTCCGAGGTCTGCCTTTGGTCTTTTACCTTGGGCTTTAGTACTGTATACTGATTTAGCTATTCTATTGTCTTTCATTCTGTTTACATGCCCAAACCATCTCAATTGATTTATCTCTTAGTTTTTTTGCCATCTGCTTTGGTTTGATCTCTTATTGTGGTGTTTCTAATTTTGTCTCCTTTAGTTTTTCCTACTACTCTTCTTAGATATTTCATTTCAGCTGCCTGTACTCTACTGTATTCTCTACTGTCTAAGGTCCAGGTTTCGCTGCCATAGAGGAGAGTAGGACAATAAACTGTGTTGTATATTGCCATTTTAGTTTTTGTTGACATTTCTTGTTTACCTACAAATGCCTTTCCTAGATGGTTATATATTACATTTGCCTTTTGATTCTCTGGCTGATTTCTTCTCTTAGTTTTCCCTCTGAGGTAATCATTACTCCTAGGTAATTGTAGCTGTGACCTTGTTCTAAACTCTCCCTGCTCAATTTAAGATTTTGTGTTTTAGCTTCCCTAGTTACTAGCATTGTTTTGGTTTTCTTTGCATTTAGTCTCATTCCTTTTTTATTTAGTTTACAATGTTGATATTCGACTGAAGGTCACTTTCTGATTTTCCAAACAGAACTAAATCATCGGCAAATGAAAGCATTGGTACATTTACTGGTTTGAGCTTCCACATACCTACCTTCATTTTCTTCATTTTTGAGGATGTCTTTGAGACTGAATCCATAAATGTGATAAACAAAAGAGGACAGGATAAAACCCTGTCTTACCCCTATATCTACATCAAATTATGCAGATATATTTCCAGCTACTCTCACAGTAAATGTTGGTTTATTGTAAAAACTTTTAATGGCTTCTATTAAATTTTGCTCTACATTGTGTTCTTTTAAGGAATGCCATTGTTCGTCCCTCCTCACAGTGTCAAATGCCTTTTCTAGATCTATAAAACACAGGTGCAAGTCAATGTTTCTCTCAAGGAATTTTTTCTATTATTTGTCTAATTGTAAAAATGTGGTCTTGTACACTTCTTCCTGGTCTAAATCCACTCTGATGTTCTTCAATCATCCTCTACTCTTTTCCTTAGTCTCATTTCCAGTATCCTGGCATACACTTTCCCTGGTACGCTAATTATTGATATCCCTCTATAGTTTGAGCATTCCATAGTTGATCCTTTCTTATGTATTGGTACTACTGTTTCCTTTTCCACTGTTTTGACTTCCATGCATGTTTGCATATTGCATGTAGTAGTTTGTCTGTCTCTCTCCCTTGGTTTTTAATCATTTCTGGATAAACTTAATCTGCTCCTGGGGCGTTTCCTAATTTCACTTTTTCTTATAGCTGTTTAGATTTCTTCCATTGATATATTTACATCTTCAACTGTCTCCTCTGAAATCCTTGTTACTCTTACTAATTGATCTTTACTCCTTGTTTCATATGTTCTGGAGAGATTGTGTAATTGTTGAAAATACTTTCTCCACGCTTCCATGATTTGGCTGTCTTCTTCATTATTTCTTCTTCGGCGTTCTTAATATGTCGTATTGGGTTGCTGGTGTCTCTATCTGTAGTCGGTGGTCTATAAATCGAGCCAATAACCAGAGGACGTTTTTCTTTAATATTGATGTTTCAAGGATATTTTCAGTTATTTTTCCTGAGTTCATTACTTGGTATTTCACTTGTTGATTTTTTTAAATAGCTATGAGAACCCCTTTTTTCTTGATTATGTCTCTTATGTATACTTTATATGTATCAAGCAGAAGTTTTGGTGTTTTTATTTCTGGGCTGAGTCACGTTTCTGTTCCTAGTATTAGATATGGCTTTATTGTTTCATTTGATTGGTATATTTCAGCAGTCTCTTTGTACAAGAAAGTATTAATCATGCCGATACATGATCTTTCATATGAGACATACTGGCAATGGGAAGTAATCATATTTTGTAAATGAATCTATTCATGAGGAGCAAGATAATCATAAATTGCTATTTTATCATGTCTTTAGATTGTAATCATGAGTTGCGTTGGCATTATCATGTTTACTTTGTTTTTGTTAGATAACAATGAAGTTTATGAAGGCTTTATTCCTTCCCAACATCCTTCGACTGGCCAAATCCTCTGTCATTTGTCCTTATTCAAGGAACTTGAAAAATGGTATATAATGAAATGCAACTTGCTACTCTGCCCTTTTTTTTGTCCTTTTGTTGACTTGATCTATAATTATGGAATGATCTGTTGATTTTCAAATGTTCACATAAAGGACATTTGTATAATTTTCAAATGTTCACATTTTTAAGGACAGTTGTATAATTTTCAAAATTTGCTAGAACTAATAGAACAAGAGTGCAGTTTTATGCCTGCAAACATATAAACCTGTTCTCTTTGTGAAAAGCTTTTTTGAATTTTAGAATCACCTTCCTGAATTTAAGCCCATGTATTGTCCGCCATTTAGTTACTGCTTTTGGTATTTATTATTTATGTGAATATTTAGATATTTCCTGTCTTTTCATTTTGTCTATAAGGGAGAAGATGCGGTCATTAATGCTGTGAAAACAGCTGTAAAATCTGGTTATAGACACATAGATTGTGCAGCCATTTACCGAAATGAGAGAGCAGTCGGGCATGCTCTGAAAGAACTTTTCATCATGGATGTGGTGAAAAGAGAGGACCTGTTTATAACAAGCAAGGTATGAAGTACTGTGATTTTTACCTTTTTAAGTGCAACAAAAATGTCTATTCTCTTTTTTTGCAAAGACTTTTTCAAATTGATGTGTTGACATTTCACCAAAATCTCATGCAGACGCATAACCCCAATATATAAATTTCTGTAGCACATTTTTTTCTTAATGTTGATATTTAAATCTTAATTAATGACAGGAAATGGTTTTGGATGGTGTAGTGGTAGACATCTTAACTTAAGACTAAGATTGTTGATGTTGTGTTGTTGATAAAGACATTGAAAGTGCTTTTACTCACCTGTTAACCAAATGTGAATAACTATGGGTTATAGCTAGGCGGTAGAGCCTGTGAAAAATCAGTGTTTTGACCAGGAATTCTTCTCTTACCTTTACCACCCATTGTTTTTTGCATTATAGAACCTCTGAAAAAGTAGAACAAGGATGAAAGAATAGGTTAAAAAAAAAAGAAGACTCAAAGGTAGGCCTTGTAAAGAATTTGAGATAGATATTTTTTTACAGATGTTTTTTACAGAAGAACTAAACAAAGAAATTTAAGATCAATAGAAGGTAAAAAAGATGTTATATCAAAGACATGATCAATTGCATTAAAATTAGATTCGACACTGAAAGGTGATGGTTGAAAAAGAAAGAAAGTCATCGCTGTGATATCTTTTGTATTATTTCAAATTTACAGTAGGTGTCAATATATGAGAATGAATTGTGTAACTTTTAATTATTTACACAATGTTATCACAGAGGAAAATATTGCTGGATCCATACCTGTCTCCCTCCTTTATTGATATAAAAACAACATGAGCTTTGTTACAAACTTCAAATTGATGGATGGCTGAAGTCTGAATAAATAATCTTGTGTCCACAGCTCTGGAACACTTGTCACAGTCCTGACCTTGTCTTGCCCAGCCTGATTAAAACTTTAGAGGATCTGGGACTTGATTACCTGGATTTATATCTATGCATTGGCCTATGGCTTACAAAGTGAGTTTCCCCATCTTTGATTTTCAATTCTTTTCTTACCTGCTCCTATGCTAAGTTATTAAAAAGTACTATTGAATTTTTAAACTATGATTATTAATTGACAACCCTACAGGGATGAAAGGCCAAATTAAATAACGGTTTATTTATAATTTGGGCGTGAAGAGGATCAAGTTGATTGTCTTTTATTACTTCTACTACTACTTCTGCTGTGAAGCGTTGATAGCCTAGTGGTTAGGCTGTTGGCACATGATAAAGATGGATTTATATAGTTTGTATCCTCACATAAGTACAGGCTCACTGATTTTACATCATTTATCCCCCAACAGGCTCATTGCACCATATAAATAATCTTCATTATTATTATTATTTGTATTATTATTAACAGGTCAGTTTATTCAAAGTCCTTCTCAGATCCCTGGGGAGTATACAGTACAACAGCCTGTTAGGCACCCCATACTAAAACTGACGAGATCTTTCCTCCCTATAGCTAGGTCCTCATTCACACCTGAGTCAAGTGAGCTAAGCAGAGTGAAGTTTGTTTCCTAAGAGTACAACGTTGTGAAAAAATACCTGAGCCAACCATGGGTTTTGAGCCAGTGTCGTCATGATTGCAGACTCACAACACCACGGTTTCGCTACAACGCTTCTGCTATTGATTATGAGGATTGTGAGGTTCTGGGTTTGAATTCCATTTTGCTTTGTAAAGGTACTTCACATGTATTTTCTTACTCAACCAGGACCGAATGGGCACCAGCTTCAGGTGGGAGGTAGCATTTGGGACAAACTAGCTTTTTGTCCAGGAGGCAATGAATTACAATAGTGTTTGCCTAAGAACCCGGTCCTCGGAAGACAGAAACAGCGGGTTCTTAGGCAGACCGGTTCAAGGCAAACTCCGACAGGCCTTGTATCTTTACTTCATTATTCATGTATTTTATATCGTGTCTGTCAGTCGGCAGCTGGTGCGCCTGTGTGACATGTTTATACCACCTACTAGTGTCTGTACCATTGCAATGGATTTCCCACCTGTCTTTCATTGATTCACTTACAACATATCACAGGTTATTGGTACATGTTAACATTGAATTGAGTGTGAATTGTTGTTTTCACAACTCTCACCTCATGATTAGACAGTGTTGTAATAAGGCAGATCGGGCTGTGACTAGCGGGATTTTAAGGGTGTAGGTTTTAGGAGGAAAATTTTGTTGCCCAGAAATAGCGGGTTTTTAGGCGGACCGGTACCTAGGCGGTGGTTTCTTAGAATGACACCAGTGCATCACTTATTCCACTTCACGTTTTAGAAACTGGGATAAGCTCCAGGTCTATAGGCTGTAACATACGTGAAGTAATTTTACTTTACTTCTACTACTACTGTTGCTGTTAATAATCACAGTCACCATCCCCATCGTCACAGGCGGTTGGCAGGCACTATGGTAGGTCCTATTTCTTTCTTTTATTCTTTCACTTTTTCTTTTCTCTGCTGTTTCCTCTTAATTCACCCTGAGATTGTCACATGTGAAGAAGACATGAAGAATTCTTTGAGCTATTCACTGATGGTCCATAGAATATTTTTTGTTTCAGTGGAAATCAGTGTTTTCATTTTCAAAATATTTATATCTTTAACATGTTTTCCTTTCTTTCAGGAAGGAGGTGCGTTGAATCCTGTAGATGAAAATGGAAAGACGTTGTACTCAGATGTAGATTATGTTGAAACTTGGCCTGTAAGTAACTGCTATGTGTGATGAGTGTAAGTAACTGTGCTATTTGTGATGCGAGTGTAAGTAACTGTGCTATGATGTGAGTGTAAGTAACTGTGCTATTTGTGATGTGAGTGTAAGTAACTGTGCTATTTGTGCTATTTGTAATGTGAGTGTAAGTAACTGTGCTATTTGTAATGTGAGTGTAAGTAACTGTGCTATTTGTAATGTAACTGTGCTATTTGTAATGTGAGTGTAAGTAACTGTGCTATTTGTAATGTGAGTGTAAGTAACTATGCTATTTGTAATGTATTTGTAATGTGAGTGTAAGTAACTGTGCTATTTGTAATGTGAGTGTAAGTAACTGTGCTATTTGTAATGTGAGTGTAAGTAACTGTGCTATTTGTAATGTGAGTGTAAGTAACTATGATCTTTGTATGTGAGTGTAAGTAACTGTGCTATTTGAATGAGTGTAAGTAACTGTGCTATTTGTAATGTGAGTGTAAGTAACTGTGCTATTTGTAATGTGAGTGTAAGTAACTGTGCTATTTGTAATGTGAGTGTAAGTAACTGTGCTATTTGTAATGTGAGTGTAAGTAACTGTGCTATTTGTAATGTGAGTGTAAGTAACTGATGTTATTTGTAATGTGAGTGTAAGTAACTGTGCTATTTGTAATGTGAGTGTAAGTAACTATGATCTATTTGTAATGTGAGTGTAAGTAACTATGGTATGATTTGTGTAAGTAACTATGGTATTTGTAATGAGTGTAAACTATGGTATGTGTGATGTGAGTGTAAATAACTATGGTATTTGTAATGTGAGTGTAAGTAACTATGATCTTTGTGATGTGAGTGTAAGTAACTATGGTATTTGTAATGTGAGTGTAAGTAACTATGCTATTTGTAATGTGAGTGTAAGTAACTGTGGTATTTGTAATGTGAGTGTAAGTAACTATGGTATTTGTAATGTGAGTGTAAGTAACTATGGTATTTGTAATGTGAGTGTAAATAACTGTGGTATTTGTAATGTGAGTGTAAGTAACTATGGTATTTGTAATGTGAGTGTAAGTAACTATGGTATTTGTAATGTGAGTGTAAGTAACTATGGTATTTGTATTTGTAATATGGTATGTGTGATGTGTAAGTAACTATGGTATTTGTAATGAGTTAAGTAACTATGGTATTTGTAATGTGAGTGTAAGTAACTATGGTATTTGTAATGTGAGTGTAAGTAACTATGGTATTTGTAATGTGAGTGTAAGTAACTATGGTATTTGTAATGTGAGTGTAAGTAACTATGGTATTTGTAATGTGAGTGTAAGAAACTGTGGTATTTGTAATGTGAGTGTAAGTAACTGTGCTATTTGTAATGTGAGTGTAAGTAACTATGATATTTGTAATGTGAGTGTAACTATGGTATTTGTAATGTGAGTGTAAGTAACTATGGTATTTGTAATGTGAGTGTAAGTAACTATGGTATTTGTAATGTGAGTGTAAGTAACTATGGTATTTGTAATGTGAGTGTAAGTAACTATGGTATTTGTAATGTGAGTGTAAGTAACTGTGAGTGTAAGTAACTATGGTATGTAATGTGAGTGTAAGTAACTATGATATTTGTAATGTGAGTGTAAGTAACTATATTTGTAATGTGAGTAAGTAACTATGTATTTGTAATGTGAGTGTAAGTAACTATGGTATTTGTAATGTGAGTGTAAGTAACTATGGTATTTGTGATGTGAGTGTAAGTAACTATGGTATGTGTGATGTGAGTGTAAATAACTATGGTATTTGTAATGTGAGTGTAAATAACTATGGTATTTGTAATGTGAGTGTAAGTAACTATGGTATTTGTAATGTGAGTGTAAGTAACTATGGTATTTGTAATGTGAGTGTAAGTAACTATGATATTTGTAATGTGAGTGTAAGTAACTATGGTATTTGTAATGTGAGTGTAAGTAACTATGGTATTTGTAATGTGAGTGTAAGTAACTATGGTATTTGTAATGTGAGTGTAAGTAACTATGGTATTTGTAATGTGAGTGTAAGTAACTATGGTATTTGTAATGTGAGTGTAAGTAACTATGGTATTTGTAATGTGAGTGTAAGTAACTATGGTATTTGTAATGTGAGTGTAAGTAACTATGGTATTTGTAATGTGAGTGTAAGTAACTATGGTATTTGTAATGTGAGTGTAAGTAACTATGGTATTTGTAATGTGAGTGTAAGTAACTATGGTATTTGTAATGTTAGTGTAAGTAACTATGGTATTTGTAATGTGAGTGTAAGTAACTATGGTATTTGTAATGTGAGTGTAAGTAACTATGGTATTTGTAATGTGAGTGTAAGTAACTATGGTATTTGTAATGTGAGTGTAAGTAACTATGGTATTTGTAATGTGAGTGTAAGTAACTATGGTATTTGTAATGTGAGTGTAAGTAACTATGGTATTTGTAATGTGAGTGTAAGTAACTATGGTATTTGTAATGTGAGTGTGAGTAACTATGATAAATAACTATGGTATTTGTAATGTGAGTGTAAGTAACTATGGTATTTGTAATGTGAGTGTAAGTAACTATGGTATTTGGGATATGAGTCTTTTTTTTTGTGATAAAGCAAAATGAAAGTAAAAGATAATTTTAAGTTGATTTAACTTGATTTCAATTTGCACATTGTATGTGGGCGGTTGACAGGTGCTTCTGGTAGGTCCGACCTCCTTCCTTTCACTATCTTACTGTTTCCTCTTAATTCACACTGAGTTCATTGTATGATAATGTAGACTTAAATATGGCTGCTATCACAATTTGTGGCATGTGGTAACGCTTTGTTTGCTCCTTGGTCACTTCTTGAAGGCTCTTGGTAAAGTTTTTCGCTTCATTAGATGAAATTTGGTCAGGGCACTATTTGTATTTAAAAATGTTCATATGAACGTGTGTCTCATGAAAATGTATGTCTGAAAACGTTTCATTTAAACAAAAGGCATTTTATGAATATAATATTATAATAAAAGAAGTGAGTACGGTTACATTTATGCTTGATACGAATTGCCTGTTTCCATGTGTTCTTTTATATATTTTACGAACATGATCTGCCAGTTTGTTCTTTTTGTATAGCTCAAAACACATGCCAATGGCTTCTTGTCGGTCTAGAGCAAGATGAAGATGACGAAATTGTAACCATAGGTCTTTTATATTGCTACCTAAAGAAAATGAAGAAAACATACGTGGTGGGTGCATGAACTATTGCAACAAAGGAAAAGTTGTGACTGGATTGTTAAAAAGAGCACAGGATTTTGCCAAGAAGCATGTTTTTCCGCAGTTGTGTTTTTGACCGCCTACAATAATATAAGGGTTCTGGGAAATTTCGTCCCAGATGATTTATTGGATAAATCAATAAATTATCCAATACATCTTCTGAGATGAAATTTTCGCGACATTCTGCTATTGTAGATGGTCAAAAACACAACTGCAGAAACATGTACTTCTTGGGATATCCTGAGGGAGATATTACCCCTCCGTATAGATGGTGCGTATTTGAATGATGGCTTGATTGTTTGAATACGCATCACGCATGACACACATGGAAACACCTTCTTTAAATTTCCATGTAATCGTTGTTTACGCATTACGTTTCATGCATACGTACACATTGAAACAGGCAATACGCATGATGCATCACATATCATGCATATCATGCATGAATACACATTGAATCAGGCAATACGCATGATGTATCACGCATCACACATATGTACACATGGTAACACTATCATTAAATTTCTATGAAATCGTTGTTAAAGCATCACACATCACGCATGACATACACATGGAAACGAACCTTAAGAGTTTTACTGTATTAAAATGTTCGCTGCTGTGGCCTATTATGATAAATGATCTGTGTAACAAAATAATGTTACATTGAGCAGTAATGTGACACTCATTATGTACAGTAGAACCTCTTTAATCGGAAAGTCTCGCTGGATTGTAAAAATCGTCCCGATTTACCACGTTTCCCGATATGCCAGGGACCTGGGGATTTTGGTTTTTCTCTCAACAATTTAACGTACCTAAACCTTTCTGTGGGTGGTATAATGCAGAATTAAATGAACAAGAGGCCACAGGACCTGGTTAGTTGATCAAAATGAAGATGGCATTCATCAAAGATGTTACTAACACTCACAATCTATCTTCCTTGGACGGTAGATATATAAGACACGTAATCAAATAGGCATGGTGGATCATTAAATCTCCTCTCGTGTCCACCCTTGCGATTTACCGATGAGGCGGGCAATAAAAGACTAGGACAGTGCACAACTTTCTAAGCGCCGCCCCTTGTCAAGACCGTACTGTATTGTTAGGTGGACGAGCAAGGTTTGGCTCGACGCTTGCTTTCACACCTTCTTAATGGATGTCTGGTGTGTCTGGCTTATGGTCGTCGCGAACTGGCATTTTCGACTTTGTGTACACATTATGCAATGTATAACACGTTTAGTACTAATGCAGGTGTAATAATTGATGTTTTACTAACACGGAAACCAAATTAGATAAAAAGTAAGTGTTTGAATAAATAAATATGGAGGAAATGGTGATGATAATCAATGTAAGCCCGAAAAATTGTCCTGATTAGCTGGGGACCATTCCCGTTTAGAGAGGTAAAATATATAGGAAAAATTCTGTTCCCTGAGAATTCTTCCCGATTTACCAGGTTTTCTGATTCCCCAGGTTTCCGATTCCCAGGTTCCCTATTCGAGAGGCTCCACTGTAGTATTATCTATTTGTTGCAGCAACAGTCGAGCTGTTAGGAATGACACAATGTCCTAAAAGCTAAAATTTGGATGCAAAAATGCAATTTGGGCTGGCAAGGAACTCGGAAAGAAGAAATAGATTATTGTTCACATTTTTTGCAAAAATTAAAAACTACCTGGCTGCAATCCATCGGTGCATTGCATTATTTCTCTCACTTTCTTTCTTTGTTGCTGTCTGGTGAATGCTAAACCTGTGAACAATTCATTTCAGGCTATGGAAGACTGCCTAGATATGGGGAAAACTCGAAGTATCGGTCTGAGCAATTTCAATAGCAAGCAGATTGACAGGCTCTGGGCTGAAGCTCGTGTCAAACCAGTTGTGCTACAGGTAACAGTCATTTCATGATGAGAGATTTAAAAAACTAGATTTTGCCTTTTATTGTTATCTGTAATGGGTTCAATAGAGTTAAATTTCCAAAGTGAATCAATGACAGTAGGTGTTGGGTATTGTTTTTGAGAAACATCTTCGTTACTTTGGTAAGTTTGTGTACAATAGCTTATTTGCTTTGTTATATGGAGGTACTGGTATTTAGTCCTTGGGGAAAAGATCTTTAACTTACTTTAAGACTTCGGGTTGTTGTCTTTTTTGTTGTTGATTTTTTTTCTTTTTTTTTTTTCTCTTCCTTGCCATAAGTAGTTAAAATATTCTGCTCCTTTTAGTTTTTGGCAATTTTAAGTTAAGTGAATTGCATTTTTTCTGTATTCCTCAAACTTGTACAGGTTGAAATCCACTGTCAAAATACTAACACCAAACTCATTCAATTTGCTAAAGCAAAGGGCTTGTCCCTTGTAGCTTTTGCTTGTCTTGGAAGCCCCCCGGAAAAGGTGAGTCTTCTTTTTCTCTAGTGTGTTGTATTAGTAATGGGATAAATGAATAGTGAATGGGGATAAACACTAACATTCACGTAAGGTAAAGGAATAGGAAAATGAATACTGATAAACTTTAACATACTAAGGATAAATGAATAGGAAATGGGGACAAAGTTTAGCATGTGCTTAGGGTAGAGTCATGATTAATAGGGATAAACACTCATATTCACTAAGGCTAAATGAATAAGGAATGAGGATAAACACTCATATTCACTAAGGGTAAATGTATAGGGAATGACGATAAACACTCATATTCACTAAGGGTGAATGAATAGGGAATGAGGATAAACATTCATATTCACTAAGGGTGAATGAATAAGGAATGAGGATAAACATTCATATTCACTAAGGGTGAATGAATAGGGAATGAGGATAAACATTCATATTCACTAAGGGTAAATGAATAGGGAATGAGGATAAACACTCATATTCACTAAGGGTGAATGAATAGGGAATGAGGATAACACTCATATTCACTAAGGCTAAATGAATAGGGAATGAGGATAAACACTCATATTCACTAAGGGTGAATGAATAGGGAATGTGGATAAACACCCATATTCACTAAGGGTAAATGAATAGTGAATGAGGATAAACACTAACATTCACTAAGGGTAAATGAATAGTGAATGAGGATAAACACTCATATTCACTAAGGGTAAATGAATAGTGAATGAGGATAAACACTAACATTCACTAAGGGTAAATGAATAGGGAATGAGGATAAACACTAACATTCACTAAGGGTAAATGAATAGGGAATGAGGATAAACACTAACATTCACTAAGGGTAAATGAATAGGAATGAGGATAAACACTAACATTCACTAAGGGTAAATGAATAGGGAATGAGGATAAACACTAACATTCACTAAGGGTAAATGAATAGTGAATGAGGATAAACCTCATATTCACTTCATAGTAAATGAGGATAAACACTCATATTCACTAAGGGAAATGAATATGAATGAGGATAAACACTAACATTCACTAAGGATAAATCAATAGTGAATAGTGATAAACACTAACATGCACTTAGGGTAAATAAACAGCGAATGGGGATAAACACTAAAATTTACTAAGGATAAACAAAAAGTGAATAGTGATACACACTAACATTCACTAGGGGTAAATTAATAGTGAATAGTGATAAACACTAACATGCAGTATGGCTAAATAAGGAGTGAATGAGTATAGACATTAACACTCACTGGCTTTGTTACCACGTGTAATACATATCATATCTCAAAGACAAAGTGTAAAAAAGGATAAATTCACGGAAATAAATATTTCATACCTTAATTTATTGACTGCAACAGAATTAGAGTAAAAGATCAGTTGAAAACAACGAACTCACAAAAACAAAACCAAAACACTCTTATATAATATGTGTATTAATAATTAAGTTGTTGAAAGGATTGTAAGTCAAGCAGAAATACTTTTTTGTGGAAAGTAGGAATTAATACAAAAAGATTAAACAACAGTCGTGTCACACTGTTGTAAGTGTATGACCTATGTATGGAAGCATTTCTGAGTGCTCTTCATTTGTGCCACTTTCTTTTATCTTTTATTCACTGTTTCAAGAATATCTCTAAATACTGTGAAAAATAATAATTAAAACCCCATCTTCTCCTTAAGGGGATATTGAACACCTGGAATAGGCCATTTGGGGTAAAGCTATCAAAATTGAGGTTGTAGCATTTCTTTCTAGATCCACTTCTAAGCTTTACTTACATACAAGCCACCCCCAAGTCTGCATTCCTTGTCTTTCTATGAAAAACAAATAGTCTTTGAAGACAACAACCGTCACCAGTTTCGTGACAAATTATCATATTTTGCCTTATTTTGAGACCCTCACAAACCTGTAACCCCTCGAATGAAATAGGATCGTACTATTCATACACACCTTATCGTATGCACAGTGCTATTCATGTTGAGACTAGACACACAGCGATAATAGTATTATTATGCTATAGTACAATATTATTGTATTCAGAACTGAACAAAGCCCACACTTCCATGTGTTGGCAAAGGTTACGTTCAAATGCCACTAACATCCGGGCAGACAGACACAGTCTCTCCTTCTCACTCACAGCTGGCCCGTTCAACCAATCAATACCGCCCTTGCATGATCATGCGTGTTGGGCTTCCCATGATCGGCAGAGTGGTCCCCCAATTGGGCCATCGTGAATGTTTCATTCTGTTTTCAATGATCATAATGTTTGAATACACAATATTTCATTCAATTCTATGCATCGTTTTTATTATCATGTGATGCATGTTGTTTGATATCACAGTGAAAAAAAAACTCTTGTGAGCCGAAAGTTGTGTGAAACATGTGTTTTTGTATGCTTTTGGTGTTGTAAAATTTCAATTGTATTTTTTTCAAAATGATATTTTTAAAACTATTTTTTCGCTGTTTGGCCTTATTCGTACATTATTTTGTCATGAAATTTCGCATGTAGGTAACCGTTTACTGTACAAACAAACAAAACAAAAAAAAACATTTTCGGAAAAATGTATACTTTTTGCAAAAAAAACATTTTCATAACTATTTTGTATATGTTTTATATAGTAAGCTAAAAAAAATCATAAAAACATAAATAAAACTGAAAAGTCCGAATTAAAAAACAAAAAGTTTATAGTCATTACCTTGAACAACTTGCATGTGGAGTTTGGAGCGATTTGGTCATTAAGTTTTCCTAAATAGCTATATAAAATAACGTGCAAACAAAAAACATAATGATTCAAGATGGCGGCCATGCACATGGCAACCAAGTAAACTACACCATATAAGTTCATGTTTCAATACACTGATTACATATATGCATAATATAACCCCAAAAATCAAAAAAGTAAAAAGAATAGTTTCAGAACCTGCATATCCCCTTAAACAAATTGAGACAACAGGAGAATCCAGCAAAAGTTAGTCTCCAAAATCATCTTGCTATAAAACTTTTCTTTTAGTTAAGATCTGCAAAGTCAAATTTTGGAAATTAATTTACATAATCACAAAATTCTATGTTCCAATATATACTGGGATGCTAGGACAAAGAATGAAATTTTCGAATCTAAATGACTTCCTCAATTTTACTCTGTTTTTGTGACTGCCGTTCTCTTTTTCTTGTGATCCTCAGTAAATGTGCCCAACTAAAAGGGGATATTTTCACCATAAAAAAACTATGAAAAAAATGAAATTCCAGTCTCACCAGGTATCACAAATATATTTCTCCTCAGTGCTGAACGTACACATTTATTAGAGGAACCAGTTTTAAAGGAAATTGCAGAATCTCGTGGGAAGACTTCAGCACAGGTCAGTAGTATCAGTTTTTTAAGTTTTTTAAATATTCTGTATCTTTAATTATTATTTATGTATATTGTTTCACCGCACTATCTATTTACGCGCCTTTTTTATCTTTATATGTATTTCTCATAAAATCTATAAATTAATCATTAAGTTAAATTGTTTGTAATTTAAATACATTGATGTATTCTATTATTATTATAATTATTATTATTATTATTATCATAATTAATATTATTCTTATTATTATTTTTATTATTATTATTTATTATTATTATTATTATTATTATTATTATTATTATTATTATTATTATTATTATTATTATTATTATTATTATTATTATTATTATTATTATTATTTATTATTATTATTATTATTATTTATTTATTATTATTATTATTATTATTATTATTATTATTATTATTATTATTATTATTATTATTATTATTATTATTATTATTATTATTATTATTATTATTATTATTATTATTATTATTATTATTATTATTATTATTATTATATTATTATTATAATATTTCAAATGGAAATTGTGTTTAAAAGATTAATAAAGATAATTGAATTAAATAGAAATTGAATTGAAATAAAAAAGAAAAAAAATTGTCCTTTGGCTTTACATGTTGCACTGCATGTTTGAAGATAAAGATAGATTTTATAATCCGTATCCCCCTTTTAAACATACAAGCATAGGTCACCGACTTTTCATCATTTATCTGCCATCAGCAGGTGGGGGATCAGTGAGCACGTTTGATCAAAACCTGACTTGGCTTAGCTGCAATCATGACATTTATTATGTCCTTTGGAGAATTAGTTTGCTGTCTTTTTCTCATTTATCTTGGGTATAAATGAGTTTTCTTGCGACAAAAGAGGCTGATTCTGTTAAGATGTGGTGCAACACACCTAAAGAGCCACTTGACTGTAATGTATTTGTTTGTTTGTTTCTTTCTTTATTAGTTCCCATTCTACCTTTGGTGTATGGGTTCAGATGCCCAGAGATAATCTTTCTCCAGGATGCCCTGTCCTGGCATTTTCTGTTTTCCTTCCAAAAAAGTTAAATTTCTATGCTTCAATGCCTCTTTCATATCTTCTTCCCACTTTCTCAAGGGTCTGCCTTTTGGTCTTTTACCTTGAATTTGTTAACTGGAGATAATTTAATTTCAGCTGCTAAACCTGCACTTAAACAGATATGATGTACATTGTGTATCAAGTTATTTGTTATTGTATGGTAACATAGCTGTCAACCAGCACATAAAAAATGTATTTAGCACATTCTCTTTGATTTGAGTCTGTAAATCTGTATGTACCTTGAAGTACGTATATAACTACAGATACTCAGAGAAATTGGGGTTAAAGTCAGGACTCAGCTAGGAGACACTATTCTGAGTTCGCAAAACTACTGTTGCACTTCATCAGAAAGGCCAGCGATCGACAGACTATTGTTAGTTACCTTATAGAGGTTTTCTGGCAGACTTTGGTCTGTTGTGCAAGATACAATTAGTCCACATGGTCAGATTCAGAATCTGCTTTTCGACTTGAAACAGTTGGCAGCTATGTAGTAAAAAAACAAAACAGAAGACATTCCACAGCCCACTGAATTCTCAAGTGTTACAGAGGATTGCTGCCATGCGAGAAGTTTATGAGCTAGAAAATAATGTGGTCAGAATATGCTTTTACTCAACGCTTGTCAGATATTCAACTATACCAATATCCAGCCAAGTCAAAAAGACCTTTAAAAAAATTAATTCGTGGGGGGAGGGGGAGTGTTCTCACTTCCTATATCATTAAACAGAACAAATATCACATGAGATCGCTCTCTGGGATCAGGATGCTGGCATGTAGCAGGCTTTAGTCCCTAGTTATGTCTGGTACCTATTCACACGTGTGTAAGGCGAGAAAATGTGTGCTCATCAACACAAGGTTGGGTTATGGGGAAGTGGTACTTCTGGAGTCTTGACCGCCAGCCAACACCTTGACCGCCAGTCAACATTTTGACCACCCTCATCACACAGTAATCTCACCACTTTCCCTATTTAAATTTTCCATTCTGTTACAAATTTGAATGTAATACTTGTGTATTGCGTTTAATTAATACTGTGTCACTGATTTTGTTTGTGCTTGGTTCCATGATGCAGATTGCTCTACGATTTGTTGTACAGCAAGGGATTGCCGTCATTCCTAAAAGTGCCAACCCCAAAAGGCTTGAAGAAAACTTTAAGGTAATGAATGCAAGGATAGAGTGAAAGAGAAGCAAGGGGTCTCCCAATGGATGTATTGTATTCACTAGCTTTATTTTTGTATTTTTAAATCCTACATGGACATATCGCAACCATGTTAAGAAATCTATTTATGATGGATAACATGAGATTATCTTTAGTTCTTATGGTTTTTGATGATTAAAGGATGTAGTCATTTGATTATTAGAAGTTCCATTTCTTCATTAAGTTTGATGTTCTGTGAGATCATATTTGTACGCATTTATACAGAAAAACCTTTGTTTCTAGAATTTGTTCTAAATATGTGGAGGGAAACATGTAGGTGAATAGGATTTCAAAATAAAAAAATTATAAATGGCAGAGAATATATATTAGAGGTGAGACAAAGCAACTACAAGTAAGTGAGGTGAAAAAAAAAGCTGAAACATAGCGGAAGAAATATCGATAGTATTGACGTTAGGGTTGAGTGACTTCATGAAGAATAGTCATTGCATTTTTTTAAAAAGCTTGGTTGAGAGTACTCTAATGACCAGGAAGAGACCACTTTTTAGCTATTGCTTTAAATGCAAGGGCAGAGCAAAGAAACGAAACTAAAGGTCGTACAATGCTGTATTTTCCCCACAGCAACAATGGATGTAAGACATGGATTTTATACAAGTATGTTGAGGTGCGACAGAAAAAAACTCTTAGTGTTTCATGAACTGAACACAATCAACATATCCATAAGAGAAGAATTGCAGGTGAATGATGGATGGCTGGAGCGGTTGGTTAGAGCCGAAAAAACCTGAAATACTTTGGCTGCATTAAATGTCATGAAGGTCAGGAAGGATGATTGTAGGAAGGCAAAAATGAATGGGAAAAGAAACAGAGGAAGCCATGCAGAAGATGGGGAAAGATATAGAGGTACTTTTTGGGAAAATAGTAACAGAGGTAGGAAATATGGCACAGGACAGAGAGACATTTAGAGGTGCTGTCAGGGATGCAACGTGCTATGGGATATGCAGCTGATGAGGATGAAATGCAAGTTACTAAGAGAACAGGTTTAAATTTCTAGACGGGAAGATGAGATCAGAAGCTCAAATTTAAGTGTGTATGACAGAGACGATAGACTTAACTCTTTCCTTACCTAGAAAAGTCTGATGTGGCTGTAGGCATCGTTATTTTCAGACGTGAAAACTTTTGTTTGTTGTATTTTCACTCATTTGCTGATCACTAGAAACAGGAAATTTATTTATTTCTTATAGATATATACATTTTTCTTTGCCATCAGGTGACAGATTTTGACCTAACAAAGGAGAAATGGAAAAGCTGGGTGCTTTGAATACAAATTTCAGGGGATATAGTGAACAAATGTAAGTGTACATAAATGTAAATAGTTTAGAAAGTTCAAAGTGAATCGAGGTGAAATGTTGATTATTGAAAAATGGATAAAAAGTTTTTAGAGTTCTGAATTTTTACCCCTTGTGACTGTACTGAATTAATGTATAGCATTCATTAACTATGTCGTTGTATTTAGGATTTTTGTTATCATTCACTTGAGACTATTTTATTATCATACAAATGTTTGATGAATATAATTGAGCCATTTCTGAAAATGAGAGCAAATTTGTAATAATCCGTACATTTGTATGTTTATTTAATCAGGTTTTGCTTCAGAATTATGTTTTTGACTTGATAATGAAATTTAATTTCCTTCTTAAGAGTAGTTGTCTCCTTCTCAAAAATTGAATGAATTGAAATGGAATAATTTGTACACTACTTTCTTCAAGATTGGATTAGAAAGTTTTCTTCCGTAAACAATGTATGTGTTATGTGTGTTTGATAAAAAAAAAATCATCCTGCATTCAAACAATTCATTTTCCCTTTCTTCCTTTCTTGAACAGTGCCTTAGAACACAAGTATTACCCTTTTATGAAGATTTCTGAGCATGACAACACATCCATGTCTGTGACTGGGCGGCGTAAAGACCTTGTGTTTTTGGGTGGTGTTTTTACGTGTGTGTTATTGTTCCTTGATTTGATGCTTTCGTTGCATTGTATTATCTCATTATTCTTTGACATTCTCCCTTACACCAAGCAATTGTCATTTATTTAAATCTTGAACATAGCTTCATATTATATTTGAGATTTACCAGAGATGGTCACTGTTGTTTTTGTTTTTGTTGACACTGCCACAAGTTACCGAAGGTTGAGATGAAAGAGGCTATGGCTCATGCTTTTGGTCATAGGGTAGGGCACGGAATAGTCACAAAGGCATATTATAATGGTTGAAATATTGTATATTAAGAAATATCGGCGGGTACAAAATTAAAAATGTTCAAACCAGATGTGAAGGCAGTACTTTTATATAGAGCCAAAATTTGGAGAATGAAGAAAACAACAGGCGCAAATTTACCAAACATTCGCACACAAATGTGTGAGAAACATAGTGAGCATTTATTGGTCAGAAATAAGTAGTAATGTTGAGTTGTGGCACAGAACAGGGCCTAGGGGAGGGGCTATTGAAAGAGAAATTGCTCAAAGGGAATGGCGTTGGGTGAGGCAGACATTAAGAAAGTTATAAATTGTTTGGGAATGCTAGTTGATTGCTTATAGTAACAAGGTTACTGGGGATATAAAAGAGTGAAAAAACATTTCTAGACAAAAGATCAAAGGTCAGTAAGTTAAATCTGAATAGAATGGGAAGGGAAAAGTAAAACATTATAATTATGGCTCAGAAGCTGTAAGTGTAGTTTCTTCTACAAAGGTTACAAATCACTAAAATAATTACAATTTGGATGAGAATGTTAGCTGTATGAATCATTTCTAAATACAAAACATGATGATATGATCCAGAGACTCAATTGATATGCTACATTAACTTCTATTTATAAAAAGTGAATCCAAATAAACTGAATAATTGCCCCTTCGGGGATGATTAAAAGTATTTTGAATTGAATTGAATAAACTAGTACTTTCTTTCACTTTTCTTTCAAAACTTATTGACTGGTGGTAGTAGTGCTGCAAGAGAGTGACGGTGCATGTCAGAGCCTCTTTTACATGATGATTTGGAATTTGACCTTCAGGGAATGAAACGGAAAGATTGTGTGTCAGAATTTGTTTGATTTTTTAGTTCCATATATGACTTTAAAAAGAAATCGCAATGGTAGTTGCAGTCTTTATTGCACGCATCTACTTGTGCCTACAAACAGATGAACAAGGTGTATGTTCACCTTAACAAGAGCATGTGATTGACAATTGTGAGTTTTTGATCTGCTTCACTCTTTTATTTTTTAATGTAACCTTATAACCATAAGATATGCCATTTTAAAAATATTTAACCTATCAACAAAGCAAAGCCCCCACCCCCCAAAAATCCTGATGATTTTTTGTCCATTATCTGTCAGAAAAACGTCTTTTTGTTGTTGATGACCCAAAGAGTTTAAAAATGCTGGTTTTGTGATCTGTTCACCGCTGTTAACTTGACACTGATAGCATATAATTTCAAGCAACATGTAAATTGAATAATTTGTTCTGAATTGTCAATAATTTGTGATTTACTAAATAGAAAATATGATTGGAACAATGCATGAATACACGACATGTCCTAAGTGTTTTTGTCAAGGAGCAATTGCCATGTTAAGGATTTTTGCCGTCAGCATAGGCCTTGTTGTTTTTGTTTTTGATTGTGTTTACTTTTATCCTGAGCTGTTTGAAAAGTGTTGACCGTTATCCTTCCCCTATCATTGCCTTGCACCCATTGTGGGTGACAGATATGTGGTGCTTGCTTTCTAGGATATGCTGGATATTCATGCTAAAATCAATGAATTATGCTTGGATGTATTCTTGTAATGTTTGACTATGTTGTAATTTGAGAAATAAGGAGTTAGCAACAGGGTTTTATCAACAACGGCCCGTAAATGATCAAGTATAGCCATTGCTCAGTATTGTTATTTTAAATAACTTGATTTCTGCTGATCATTCCATCCAAGCTTTAGCTGGGAAAAAGTTCCGTCTGTCATAGATCTGGGTATAAATAACTCGGTTGAATCTTATGATTATACAGTGTTTTATGATCATACGGCTACTATACATTTCAAAGACATTTTCCTGATTTATCTTTGTCTTCCTCTCTCTCCAGTTTTGTACTCTCACGACAAGTACTTTAACCCATGGTACTATCTTATTTCTGTTACAATGCTGTGATAATAGAAACATAATTTTCCATCTGATATTTATGCAATGAAACACTCGAATAACAAAATTCTATCTAGCTGTGTATTGTCTCTATTTTGATCTAACTTATACTTTATTTCTCCACACTCTAATTTTTTTTTTAACAATGCTGTCTGAAAGTTACCAACGAAACAAATCAACTTCCTGTTCTCTGTGGTTTGAATTGTGTATGCCTAAGCATTGAACGACTTGTATGTTCTCTATGGGATATAAACCATATAGCTGACACCACCGTATGTAATGTAATATGGCAGATCTTGTACCATTTAACGGAAATGTCTCGTCTCTAATCCTCACCCAATCTTATTAACTTTATGTATGTTAATGATCTTCTTCCGAATAAATGCTCTTCAGTATACATAGACTGCAGGGAAAAACTTTCTATTTTCTTTAAGATTCTTTGACATTGCATATCATACTATTTTTGATACAGGGTTGAAAAATACAACTATGTTGACTTTGTTTTCAACATTTGTTTCATGTGGACTCGGTGAAATTTGATTTTTGTGAAGTTTGACGATCTGAGTACAGTGAAATTTGATTTTTGTGAAGTTTGATGATCTGAGTACAGTGATATTTGATTTTAAAGCTTGTAGAGAACTGAGCACAATGATTTTTGATATTGTGGGGCAGGGCAGGCTGTCATTACCCAAACTGTGATCCATCTATGGGTTTTTATTAGAATTTTGTGCGTGTTTATTTCAATGGCTAGATTCTTCTTTTTGTCCCTCACACGCCTTATGTAAAAGCTATTCCCTTGAAAGAGCAATTCAAGTTCTTCTTATCTTGAAATTGAGGAGTCATAATGGGTTAGAATTTTGTTAAACTATAAACTTATGATGAATTTCTTATTTCAACAAGTCAAGAACAAGTATGAACTGAACCGGCACAATACGATAAGGAAAGAAAGCGTCAAGTCATGATTTTTTTATGGAGCAAGATCTGTAGATCTGTTTTATCACTGTGTCAGGTTATAAAGGTGATGTAATATTAGTGGTTAGTGTTTAGGCTTTGTTTTGTGCAGAAGTTTGTGGATGCCATTTGGTGTTTGAGCTAAAATTGCTCCTTTGATTTTGGTCTATTGCTTGCTTGTTTTTGGTTTTTTTTCCCCCTTTCCTTTCTTTTTTACATTTGCCTTTTTAGTTCAGAGTTTTATGATGGATGTAGCATCAGTAATCTTGTGTTTAGACTGCCAGACTTGACATCATGAGCTCCTGGGTTTAAATCCTGGCAATGCTAAGTGTGATGTTGTGTTCCTTAAAAAAATGCGACCAGCATTGGCTGGTTGCAGGGATGGATCTTGGATCTGTTATTGAAGAGCATCACTGAAACACCCCCCCCCAAATTATATGCATTATATTATGTTCACTGCAATCATGCAGTTCCTTGCCTTGTGCTCTTGTTATACCAGTTATAGACTGTTTTGTATTATACAATAATTGTATGATTTATATTTATCATATATTTTTTGAAAATGGTTTGGATTTTTTCAAATCTGCTATTGAGTTGAATGACTGCTGAAAATGGCAGATATTTTATTGTAAAGAACACTGAAAATGATTTATTGTGTTTAATGTATCTTGAATGTTGCAATTGTATACAAATTTCTAGAATATTGTCATTGAAGGCTTTCTCTTTTTAATGGAAGATTTGTATTTCTGCAGTTATAAATTTGAAATAAAAAGATAAATGATTTTTTGAATTTAGAAAATGAAAGAAGGAGTCTTCTATATTTAAATCTCTAATTTTCTTGTGTCTTCATCTCTCAATCGGGAAACAGGTTCATGACAACGAGTGCCTTCTATCTTTTCCTTTTCTGTGTTCTAGATTTCTCTGTGACAATGTGTGCATCTCGGCTCCAAAGTGTCTCTTGGTCTATCTCTCATGGAGATTTTTGTGGATTCCAGCAGAATTTTGTGCTTACAGTGTTGGAGCATTGTTTTCTGAGGAGAATCCTGTCAATGCCCATTTCCTTTTCTCTAGTTGTTCCCTGGGCTACTGACCTCTGGTCTTTGCCATAAACTTATAGGTGGTCAACCATCTCTGGCCAGTGTGTTTATGATAATCTGTCTCAGGACGTGGGCAGTTGGTAGGTGCTACTGGGAGGTCCTACTTCTTTCATGGTTTCGCTTATCTTTCATTTTGTTGTTTCCTTTTAATTTGTCCTAAGATGACCGCATATTAGTTGACGTCTAAAATTTTCATGGAACAAATAAACTTTTCAAGACTTGCTGTTATAAGTTAGCAAATTTTCTGTTATTTCCCCTGCCAATCACAATATAATTTCTGAGATTTAGAGGAAAACTTCAGTTGTGTCAGAGATAGATTTGAAGGTTTAAAAAGTGAAGAAAAATAGACATGGCTTTGAAATCAGAGTTTGATAAATCATGATTATATTCTAAATCATGTGCGCGGACTGTAATAGTAAGAAACTGAATTATTCAGTTATCACAAAGAAGAAGTAGATCTATCTTTTATTCTTTTTTTCTTTCTAGATCCTGCTTGTTCATATCTTGTACAGTGTACCGAATCTTTCTTGGCTTACTTTTTATCTCCTGGTCTGAAGATTCCCCTCAGCCCTCTACCAATAATCTGGAATTCGTAATTTGTTGCTTTTTCACAGGTTGATAAGCTCTGCTGGTACGTCCTGCTCCTTTCCATTCATTCTATTACGTAGCTCTCTCATCGTGTGATTTAGTCTTTACTCGCTCTGAGATCACCACATGTATGGTGACCAGAGTAGATTACAATGGATAGATTATTTGTTGATTTTATGTCTTCAGGGCATGAAGTTGTTTTGATTTTTGTCTTGAAATTATGTACTTACTGAAACACCCTCTAGGTATTCTCTGTCATTGAATTAAAATTCCTGTTCGTTTTCTTTTCAACTGCAAAATGTCCCAATCAACTGTATCGAAACAGTGATAGAATCTTTCTTTCTTTCTTATCAGTTCCAATTCTACCTCGATGTATGGCCGAAATGACCCTTTTCCAGGTTACCTTGTCCTGAGATTTTCCGTTTCCGTCTGTGAAGGTTGAATTTCTTTGCTTTATTTAGTGCCTCTTTTATATCGTCATCCCACTTTCTCAAGGTCTGTCATTTGGTCTTTTACCATGGGTTTTGGCACTGTATACTGATTTAGCTATTTTGTTATCACTTATTCTGTTTACATGATGGAATCGATTTCACATTATAATAGGTTTGTGTTTTGTTTGCATACTTGGAAAGACCACTGCTCACCTTGAGCAGAGTAAATCCCAGCATCGCTCACCTTGAGCAGAGTAAATCCCAACAACTGCTCACCTTGAGCAGAGTAAATCCCACAACCGCTCACCTTGAGCAGAGTAAATCCCAACAACTGCTCACCTTGAGCAGAGTAAATCCCAGCAACCGCTCACCTTGAGCAGAGTAAATCCCAACAACTGCTCACCTTGAGCAGAGTAAATCTCAGCAACCGCTCACCTTAAGCAGAGTAAATCCCAGCAACTGTTCACCTTGAGCAGAGTAAATCCCAGCTACCGCTTTACCTTGAGCAGAGTAAATCCCAGCAACCGCTCACCTTGAGCAGAGTAAATCCCAGCAACCGCTCACCTTGAGCAGAGTAAATCCCAGCAACCGCTCACCTTAAGCAGAGTAAATCCCAGCAACTGCTCACCTTTTTCCCAACAATGCTCACCTTGAGTAGAGTACATCTCAGCAAAGCTCACCTTGAGCAGAGTAAATCCCAGCAACCTTCACCAGGTGTAGGTCTTTGGACATGCTTTCTGTTTTTGTGTGGATTTTTGCTTGATTGTCAGTGATGCTGAGTGTGGTTTGTTCTTCTTTCAGTCAAGGCTATTATTAATTATTAACCTTATCTTTATCTTTTTTTATCTCTTTGTTCTATTGTTATTACTAAATTTTTCTCAGCCAAAAGTTACCATTCTTAATGAATTGTTTGCCACCTTGTTTGAATGTGTTGTTGATGGTGAAATGGTTAAAATGCTGGCTTAGGATCCTGGCTTAGGATCATGAATCCTCGGTTCAAATCTGGCAACACCATGTCTGATTTTGTGTTTCGTTGGTTGAGCATGCATTTCAAAATAAACCCAGGTGTGACAAATTAGTGTCCTCCCAATAGACCTGATCCACTCAAGCTATTAAAACCAGAATGAGCTTCGGCACTATGGGCCATAAAGGCCTTTAAGGAACTCTGGTTATGAGATTTACTCTGTTTTCAAGCAAGTTACAAGTGTGTGTATTTCTAACCCTTTTCCTTGTAAAAAAAATAGTTTCTCTTATATTTCAATTTAAGTCAAATAAATTGTGTAAATCATGATTCCGACTTTTTGATGCAGTTGACAACTAGGAAAAGTTAAGGAAGTCAAATTATTTCAGTAGAAGTCTAGTCCAATTTGTTACTTCATTCAAATATTTGTAGCAAGTGATTGCGTTTTTGCTTCTTGTTTTGTCACAGTAGTTGATTTAGTGACATTTGAAATCACAGTATTTGTATGACTGCCGAAGGTGGGCAATATCTCTTTGCATTATATTATATTATATTATATTATATAGCAATTAAATCCAACATATTTAGGTCTTTGGATAATCACTGATCTATTTTGCCATTCTAATGATTTAGCAATTTAAAACTCTTTGTTCTTTGTTAAACATTTTTCTCAGCCAAAGAGTTACCATTCTTGAACTATTCTTAGGATTAGCCTGAGCATTGTTCATCACCATGTCTGATTTTGTGTTGGTTGGTTGAGCATGCATTTTGTCCTCGCTCACTCCAGGTGTGACAAATTAAATCCCAGCAACCGTTTGAGTAAAACCAGAATGCATCCCAAGCTTTGTGGTTCACTCCTGTTTTGGTTGGGCAGACAAGTATTGGTACCAGTTTCTGACATCTTTCTTTACTCTTTCACTTTTTGGTTGCAGTTGACATGATATCTTTCATCTTGCTGTGGATTGTTCAATTTCAAATTCACTCAAGTGTTGGTTTTAGACCTTTTATCTTTTTCTTGATTTTCCTCTCATTCTTGCTGTTTGGGCACTATATCTGTTGTTCATATTATTCCTTATATTATTATACCTATTTGGTTGGTGGAGACACTGGTACTGTTCATCTTGATGAATTGTTTCCACTCTTGTTTGAATGTGTTCACTGGTGTGTTGGTTGGTGGGAGACACATGGTATCTTTCATCTTGCTGCTTCTGTTCATCTTGCACTGTTTCTCTGAGTTCACTCCTGTGTTGGTTGGTGGGAGACACTGGTACTGTTCATCTTGCTGTTTCCTCTCACACTCCTGTGTTGGTTTTGAGAGACACTGGTACTGTTCATCTTGCTGTTTCCTCTCAATCCTGTGTTGGTTGGTGGGGAACACTGGTACTCATCTTGTGTTTCACTTTTTGGAGACACTGGCCTGTTCATCTTGCTGTTTCCTCTCAATTCACTCCTGTGTTGGTTGGTGGGAGACAGTGGTACTGTTCATCTTGCTACTCCTGTGTTGGTTGGTGGGAGAAACTAAGTACTGTTCATCTTGCTGTTTCCTCTCAGTTTGGTTGGTGGAGACACTCCCTGTGTTGGTTGGTGGGGAGACAGTGGTTATTTCATCTTGCTGTTTTCCTCTCAGTTCACTCCTGTGTTGGTTGGTGGGAGACACTGGTACTGTTCATCTTGCTGTTTCCTCTCAATTCACTGGTAGTTCTCTTGTTGGTTGGTGGGAGACTGTTTTCCTCTCAGTTCACTCTGTGTTGATTGGTGGGATACACTGGCATGTTCATCTTGCTGTTTCCTCTCAATTCACTCCTGTTTTGGTTGGTGAGTTATACTGGTACTATTATCTTGCTGTTTCCTCTCAATTCACTCCTGTGTTGGTTGGTGGGAACATGGTAATATTCATCTTGCTGTTTCCTCTCAATTCACCCTGTATTTTCCCCAATTGGTGGAGGGCTGTTCACACTGTCACTGTTCATCTTGCTGTTTCCTCTCAATTCACTCCTGTGTTGGTGGTATCTTTCAGAGTTCACTCCTGTGTTGGTTGGTGGGAGACACTACTGTTCATCTTGCTGTTTCCTCTCAGTTCACTCCTGTGTTGGTTGGTGGGAGACACTGGTACTGTTCATCTTGCTGTTTCCTCTCATTCACTCCTGTGTTGGTTGGTGAGAGACACTGGTACTGTTCATCTTGCTGTTTCCTCTCAGTTCACTCCTATGTTGGTTGGTTGGAGACACTGGTGCTGTTCATGTGTTGATTGGTGGTTGGTGGGAGACACTGGCACTGTTCATCTTGCTGCTGTTTCTCTCATCTTGCTGTTTCCTCTCATTCACTCCTGTGTTGGTTGGTGGGAGACACTGGTACTGTTCATCTTGCTGTTTCCTCTCAAT
>JAXRKP010001307.1:10000-22500 GCA_037039925.1 Doris montereyensis | reverse complement strand
CCAGCGACAAAGTGTCAGCCTCTCAATCAAAAGGCCATGCAAGTGGGACTGGGCAGCCCAGCGACAAAGTGTCAGCCTCTCAATCAAAAGGCCATGCAAGTGGGACTGGGCAGCCCAGCGACAAAGTGTCAGCCTCTCAATCAAAAGGCCAAAAGCCCAGCCACAAAGTGCAAATCAAAAGGCCATGGGACTGGGCAGCCCAGCCACAAAGTGTCAGCCTCTCAATCAAAAGGCCATGCAAGTGGGACTCGGCAGCCCAGCGACAAAGTGTCAGGACTGGGACTGGGCAGCCCAGCGACAAAGTGTCAGCCTCTCAATCAAAAGGCCATGCAAGTGGGACTGGGCAGCCCAGCGACAAAGTGTCAGCCTCTCAATCAAAAGGCCATGCAAGTGGGACTGGGCAAAAGACCTCTCAATCAAAAGGCCATGCAAGTGGGACTGGGCAGCCCAGCGACAAAGTGTCAGGGCCATGCAAGTGGGACTGGGCAGCCCAGCGACAAAGTGTCAGCCTCTCAATCAAAAGGTCGTGGGTTCAAACCCCGACGGTTGAAAACATTTCTCGATT
Source organism: Doris montereyensis (assembly GCA_037039925.1). Lineage (NCBI taxonomy): Eukaryota > Metazoa > Mollusca > Gastropoda > Nudibranchia > Dorididae > Doris > Doris montereyensis. Next base: position 21,935 of record JAXRKP010001307.1, on the reverse strand, counting down.
TTCTTTCTCGTGTAAAACCTTATCCTACCCCGCCCCCTCAACCCAACCCCACCCCCACCTTCTCGTCCAGCTAGGTGGATTAACCCTTAGTCCCATAGAAGACGGAAGATAAAAAGAAGGTCCAGTGTGCATATCACAACACTCTGTGCATATTAAAGATCAGTGCAAGGTAAAACTTAAAAATCGTACCAAAACCCTTGAGATCACCTTACTTGTGGATGTGACTAAAATCAAATCAAAAGGCCAAGAAAAGACAACCCAGACTGGAATTCGATTGCAAGTCATGTCTCCTGAGTGATAGACGATGTGATGTTGTTCAGTACAAAGGAAGAGGTAGCTCCTCGAAGGTGCCTTAAGTCAAATCAAGGGCCCTTTTCACCCGACGCAATTTGTGTGCGTGTGTGTATGTGTATGTGTGCGTGTGTCTGTGTGACTCAAAAGGTGGATTTAGCCCTTAACACATAGAGGGCACTTTAATAAACGGTATTAAAAAGGAATAACAAATCAACAAATATGATGTTATAAGCAGTTTCTTTTCCTTCATGTGTAGAGGAATTGAACTCGTTTGGTCTTCAATGATACAAATCGATTGACGTCTCTTTGGTTTAAAGTATTCATTATTAAACCCTTGTGAACTGACATTTAAAACAATTAAAGCATTTAGTCGATTCTGTCCCATGTGTTTCGGATATATGTTGTTATTCGTTTGTCATTTATTTGACATCATTGACCATATGGGTTGAACTCTAGGCGGTTGAACTACGTTGATACTTGTTAACCTTTTCTTTCCAAATGTATCACGTCAGCGCAACCACTTGTTGACCAAATGCTATCGCCTCCAAATAATAAACAATAGAAGCAAAACAAGCACTTTATTTTGCTTTGCTAAAAGTCAACCATTTGACAGTATATTGCGCAGACGGGTTTCGAAAGCCGAAAACGCAATGTCTTTCAGTTGGTGAGGTCCTAAATGTTTTGTTTTTTTTGGTAGCTTATCCTCATGCTTCAAACTTTTGAAGTTATTTTTGAAAAGAAAATCTACCTCATTCGCCATTGAATTAATAAACACAGTAATTATAGTAATCGGTAGAAGCACACAGATCGATGGATTATTATAAATTTATCCACGACAAGACTCTACAGTGACAAGTATCATGTCACTGCCGTGATCTGTTTGTAATTAGATTTAGATTTACATACAGCAATTAATCGACTAGGCATTACATTACGCTGACAGGTAAAAAAATAGATTATCAATCTTTTTTCAATTCTGAATTTCGGAATAAAAAAAAATTTAAATACAACTTAAAAAGCTGATAATTTTGATTGATATTGATATATAATTTTATGTTAATTCATAAAATTTTAATATGCATGAGCAAAGCTAAAAAAAATCAGGCTTAAAATTGTAAGCCAAACGAATAAAATACATAAGTTTTGCCAATTTCCATTTACGCATGCCAATGCACCAAACTATTCTTATCCGTCTTGTCTTTCATCCTTCACTTTGACCTACATCGGTTTCTCATTACGTAGTGAAATGATCAGCTCTTGAGGACACAAACGCAAAATGTCCCCCTCTAAAAATAGACTCATTCTCACCGCTCGCTAAGCGTGTTCAGTCGTCTGTCCCGTCGCATCACGATATTATGCAAAGTAGAATCAAGACGTGATACCGCTTATAGGCTTTGTCTAACTACTAGATCTATCTACGTGAACTAGCACAGTAGGTTTTCAGCGCCTTCAATAGTTTTTTAAAATTATTTTCATTTTCAAGTTATATGAAGATTTATTTAACATTGGTGATTAAATTGTTGATCTGTCAGGGAGGTCACTGCCCTGTATCTCCGTGTATGGTAAATCCGCTCTGGAGTAACTGGAATTCGTTCGAACATGTGTCCTAAGTGAGAGACGCTCTACCATTGGTCATTACAAAGGAAGTGGTAGCCCCTCAAAGGCTCCCAAATTCAAACTGACGGCCCTTTTCACCCGACACAATTTGTGTGTGTGTTGATCTCGCGCGCATATCTAGACTGTTATAGGGGATGTCCTAATCAATTACCTCAGACAATAAAAAACTATGGTAATTTTACACTTTGGCGGTGTAAAATAAAGTGGGTCAGATCTACATAGAGATGGGGCGGAAGAAATATATTCACAATCCCTATTAGGGTGCGTTCACACGTCTAGCGGAGAGCTTGGCTTTGAGCTGCGTTGTAGTGAAGCGATGGTAATGATTGCCTTAAATCAAATCTAAGTGTCCGCACCACAAGCGTTTACCGTGCTATCGGTTTTCGCCTTGAGCGGCGATAAAATTTAATATCTTGCTATTGAACGCCGCTCGTTGCTCAAGTCGTGTTTTGATGACCTATGTGACCCGTCTCCTACGTCGTGTCGACTTGCAAGGCAAGGCAAGGCACGGCAAGGCAAGGCAAGTCAAGGCAAGTCAAGTCAAGGGCAAGTCAAGGCAAGTCAAGGCAAGGCAAGTCAGTCAAGGCAAGGCAAGGCAGGGCAAGGCAAGTCAAGGCAAGGCAAGGCAAGGCAAGGCAAGGCAAGTCAAGTCAAGTCAAGTCAAGGCAAGGCAAGGCAAGGCAAGGCAAGGCAAGGCAAAGGCAAGGCAAGTCAAGTCAAGGCAAGGCAAGGCAGCAAGGCAAGGCAAGGCAAGCAAGGCACAAGACAAGGGCAAGGCAAGGCAAGTCAAGTCAAGTCAAGTCAAGGCAGGGCAAGGCAAGGCAAGGCAAGACAAGTCAAGGCAGGGCAAGGCAGGGCAAGGCAAGACAAGACAAGGGGTGTCATTGCACTGCTAGTTAGCGTTCACACTCCGGTTAGTCTTTTTAAAGCACGTGTAAAAAATAAACGTTTGAAAACGGACAAAGATAAGACGTTTGAGTTTATTTCTTTAATTCAAGAAAGGCCCCAACTTCGGCGAAAACAACGATGATCGAGAATTGCCGAAAATGTAATTGGAAACATTCGAAAGTATGAAATCTGTCACGGTCATGTTTGGTTCCGACATCAGATGATGAAATTCCCGTACGCAGTTCTTTGGGTATTGATGGCATGAACCCACTATTCCTCATTATCATCGAAAAGGATGTCTTGCCGTACGGAGAGTGACAATGCGAAAACCTCAGTCAAAAGAAGGCGTTTTCTTTCATCCATCTTGATACTATTCCGTACCAAAATGAGGCTAAGAGAACTAAAACACAGTGAGCCACAGGCGAGCTACTGACCTAGCTATATTTGCTTGAACCGTCCACACCATGAGCCGTTCCCTAGCTAACCGCTAGCTAGTAGCTTGAAAATAGAGCTAGTGGTGCGGCCACCCGAGCTGTGTAGCTCACCGCTCGCTACACAGCGAGTTAGTAGCGCGACTCGACGTGTGGACACACTCTAACCCTGAACAGGGCGGGTGGGTGGGGGAAGGGGGTGAGGGGGTGAGATTCCAGGGTAAGGATGGATTTTTTGTCATCCTCCAATCGGTCTCACTCTTTGATTCATACCAATCACAACAGAATGAGGAAGAATGGAAAATCTTGAGCTGAAACCCATGCACATTGCCTTCAGACCCGCCCGAACCGTAATCTTTTCAACAATTCATCTATTCACCCACCAATCTATGCATCCTTTTATCCACCTTCCGTCCACCCCTGCAAGTACTGAAACTGTTTCCTCAAGACAAGAGTAAAATTTAGACATTTAGGGCAATTCCATTCCGCGTGGTGTATCACGCGACATGAACCTGGTTATGGGGATACTTGGTACAATACGTCATTTGGCTGGTTCTCTCCTCCCCCCTCCCTTGGGAATGGAATATCGGCAGATTCTTGGATCGATGCATCCAACCACCCCACCCCTTTCCTGACTCATTCCCATCACCTTGTTGGTCACCAGGTTTTGGGGTCGAGTCCCCAATGACTGGGCTCTTTTACATGAAGACCCAAATAAACCTGTCGCAGCGATGGGGCTTGCGTCATTGAGTCTGGCATTGAAAGGGTGGCTCTCCCATCACCTTGGCATTGAAAGGGTGGCTCCTTTATTCCCATCACATTGGCATTGAAAGAGTGGCTCCTTTATTCCCATCGGCATTGATTCTTGGCATTGAATGGCATTCCCAGTCCTTTATTCCCATCACATTGGCATTGAATGAGTGGCTCCTTTATTCCCATCACATTGGCATTGAAAGATGGTCCTTTATTCCCATCACATTGGCATTGAAAGAGTGGCTCCTTTATTCCCATCACATTGGCATTGAAAGGTGGCTCTTTTTCCCATCACATTGGCATTGAAAGACCTTTATTCCCATCAATGGCAAAAGAGTGTCCCATCACATTGGCATTGGGGCTAAGCCACATCACATTGGCATTGAAAGTCTTGGCATTTATTCCCAGGGTGGCTCCTTTATTCCCATCACATTGGCATTGAAAGGGTGGCTCCTTTATTCCCATCACATTGGCATTGAAAGGGTGGCTCCTTTATTCCCATCACATTGGCATTGAATGAGTGGCTCCTTTATTCCCATCATTGATTGGCATTGATTGAATGGTGGCTCCTTTATTCCCATCACATTGGCATTGAAAGGGTGGCTCCTTTATTCCCATCACATTGGCATTGAAAGGGTGGCTCCTTTATTCCCATCACATTGGCATTGACAGGGTGGCTCCTTTATTCCCATCACCTTGGAATTGAGCTCCTTTATTCCCATCACCTTGAGCAGCCGTAACTGACTTCTGCCAGCTGTGTGTACGCAGACCCAGACGGTTGCCGTTTCAAGGGTTCCCAGAAACTCAAACGACCTAGGCCCAAATTTCAGTCAGTCAGTCAGACGGCAGACAATAATGTTTTTGTGCAGCTTTTACCATTATAGTTTTATAACATCTTTGGATATATCTATTTTTTTTAAATATCAGTACGCACCCATTGCCACAGATGTTCATTTCAGTCACTTTTCATCTTCCTGGCACGTTAAGCATTAAAACATCATTAAATACATTACTTGTGCATAATCACAAAAGCACCCCAAAAAAATCAACCCCCCAAAACAAATCCTAACCCAAAATAGAATAAACCATCCTTCTGTGTAGATACGTGCCATATTCAGTGCAGTGTGACTCATAGACAGGAAGAGAGAAAGAGAAAGAGAAAGAGAGAGAGAGAGAGAGAGAGAGAGAGAGAGAGAGAGAGAGAGAGAGAGAGAGAGAGAGAGAGAGAGAGAGAGAGAGAGAGAGAGAGAGAGAGAGAGAGAGAGAGAGAGAGAGAGAGAGAGAGACACATACACACACACACACACACAAGAGAGAGAGAGAGAGAGAGACAGAGAGAGAGAGAGAGAGAGAGAGAGAGAGAGAGACAGAGAGAGAGAGAGAGACAGAGAGACAGAGAGAGAGAGAGAGAGAGAGAGAGAGAGAGAGAGAGAGAGAGAGAGAGAGAGACACATACACACATACACACACACACACACACAAATACACCACCACCACCACCACCCCCAAAATTCTATTTTAAGCACTCATAATTGTCAGCACTGTCTTTGCGCCACCTAAAAATATACCAGTCTCTCAGGGCATGTCAAATTTCCCATTGTTTTTATCAGCGTATTGTATAATTTGCAAGTTGATCGTGAGCCAGGCAGTTTTCGTTGTCTCTTCTCAGTCTACCCATTCGCATGCACTGTCTTATTGCCCTACCACTTTACTCTATGAACACACACATACACACACACACACACATTTTCTATCACACATATAAGCACACACATTCCAACACACACACATACATGCACACATACTCATACACACACCTACACACTCACACACTCACCCACACTCACAAATACACTCCCATATACTCACGTACACACATACGCCTACACACATATACACAAACACACACACACACACACACACACACACACACACTCAGTCTCGTCATATTCCTTTGTCGCTCAATACTCTCCTGTACTCTCCTTTCCCTTTTCCTTTCTTTTCGTGAGTATTTTTTATCTTTGGCATCAACTACGTGCTTTTCACAGGAAGACCGTAACGTCTATAACTCACTCTTAACAATTTTGAAAAAAAAACCCCTCCAAAAACAAAACAGAACAAGAACACTTTTTTTGGGGGTTTTCGCGAAAAGGTATATAATTTATGTAACATACATATCACAAAAACAAAGCAAATTTGGCTTCTAACAATTGCCTTTGAAGGAAAATCTGAAACGTTATTGAGGAAAGACAAGTCGAAATGACTATTTTTGTCTAAACTGATGGATCCGATAACTGGGGCGACAGGGACAGGAAACATAAATATGGCGTTATCTGGATTGTGTCAAATATCATTGTAGTTATGTTATATGAGTCGGATAGCCAGTACACAGTTGCAGTGGTCAATGAGCCAGTAACAGGGGTCACTGAGTCAGTAGTCAGTGCCAGTAACAGGGGTCAATGAGTCTGTAGCCAGTAATAGTTACAGGGGTCAATGAGGCAGTTAAAGAAGTCAATGAGCCAGCCAGTTTCAAGTGTCAACAAGCAGTTACATGAGCCAACGAGCCAGTTTTACTAATTAATGAGCCAAATCAAGGATCAACGAGCCAGTTTTACCAATTAATGAGCCAAATCAAGGATCAACGAGCCATTTTTACCAATTAATGAGCCAAATCATGGATCAACGAGCCAGTTTTTACCAATTAATGAGCCAAATCAAGGATCAAAGAGCCAGTTACAACCAATAAGACAGTTACATATATCAATAAGACAGTTACAGCTATCAATAAGACAGTTACAGCAGTCAATGAGATAGTTACAGCTATCAATAAGACAGTTACAATCAATAAGGTTACAGCTATCAAGACAGTTACAGCTATATCAATAAGACAGTTACAGCTATCAATAAGACAGTTACAGCAGTCAATGAGATAGTTACAGCTATCAATAAGACAGTTACAGCAATCAATAAGGCAGTTACAGCTATCAATGAGACAGTTACAGCCGTCAACAAGACCGTTACAGCTATCAATGAGACAGTTACAGCTATCAAGAAGATAATTAGAGCTATCAATAAGATAGTTACAGCTATCAATAAGACAGTTACAACTATCAATAAGACAGTTACAACCGTCAACAATACAGTTACAGCTATCAATGAGTCAGTTACAGCTATCAATAACACAGTTACATTTATTAAATAAGACAGTTACAGCTATCAATAAGACATTTAAGACATCTATCAATAAAACATTTACAGCTATCAATAAAACATTTACAGCTATCAATAAGACAGTTACAGCTATCAATAAGACAGTTACAATCCATAAGACAGTCAACAAGACAGTTACAGCTATCAATGAGATAGTTACAGCTATCAATTAGACAGTTACAGCTATTATCAATTTGACAGTTACAATAAGGTCAATGAGATAGTTAAATCTATCAATAAGACAGTTACAGCTATCAATAAGACAGTTACAGTGGTCAATAAGCTACAGTTACAGCTATCAATAAGACAGTTACAGCTATCAATAAGACAGTTACATCTAAGACAGTTACATCTAATAAGACAGTTACATCTATCATTAAGACAGTTAAGACAGTTACAGCTATCAATAAGACAGTTACATCTACCATTAAGACATCTATCAATAAGACAGTTACAGCTATTACATCTATAAGACAGTTACATCTATCAATAAGACAGTCAATTTAGACAGTTACAGCTATCAATAAGACAGTTACAGATATCAATAAGTTACATCTATCAATAAGACAGTTACAGTTATCAAACTACCATTTAGACAGTTACAGTCAACAATAAGACAGTTACAGCTATCAATAAGACAGTTACAGCTATCAATAAGACAGTTACATCTACCATTAAGACAGTTACATCTATCAATAAGACAGTTACAGCTATCAATAAGACATTTACATCTACCATTAAGACAGTTAAAGCTATCAATAAGACAGTTACAGCTATCAATAAGACAGTTACAACTATCAATAAGACAGTTACATCTACCATTAAGACAGTTACAGTTATCAATAACAGTTACAGTTATCAATAAGACAGTTACAGCTATCAATAAGACAGTTACAGCTATCAATAAGACAGTTACAGCTATCAATGAGACAGTTACATCGATCAATAAGACAGTTACAGCTATAAATAAGACAGTTACAGTTCAATAAGACAGTTACATCTATCAATAAGACAGTTACAGCTATAAATAAGACAGTTACATCTATCAATAAGACAGTTACATAAGACAGTTACAGCTATCAATAAGACAGTTACAGCTATCAATAAGACAGTTACAGCTATCAATAAACAGTTACAGCTATCAATGACAGTTACAGCTATCAATAAGACAGTTACAGCTATCAATAAGACAGTTACAGCTATCAATACGACAGTTACAGCTATCAATAAGACAGTTACATCTATCAATAAGACAGTTACATCTATCAATAAGACAGTTACATCTATCAATAAGACAGTTACAGCTATCAATACGACAGTTACAGCTATCAATAAGACAGTTACATCTACAGTTATAGATATCAATAAGACAGTTAAATCAGCAATATCAATAAAAAACAGTTACAACCGTCAATAAGACAGTTACTGCTATCAATAAAACAGTTACAACTCTCAATAAGACAGTTACAGCTATCAATAAAACAGTTACAACCGTCAATAAGACAGTTACAGCTGTCAATAAGATAGTTACATCTATCAATAAGACAGTTACAGCTATCAATAAGACAGTTACATCTATCAATAAGACAGTTACAGCTATCAATAAGACAGTTACATCTATCAATAACACAGTTACATCTATCAATAAGACAGTTACAGCTATCAATAAGACAGTTACAGCTTTCAATGAGACAGTTACAGCGGTCAACAAGACAGTTACAGCTATCAATGAGACAGTCACAGCTGTCAACAAGACAGTTACAGCTATCAATAAGACAGTTACACCTATCAATAAGACAGTTACATCTATCAATAAGACAGTTACAGCTATCAATGAGACAGTCATAGCTGTCAACAAGACAGTTACTGCAATTAATGAGACAATTACAGCGGTCAGTAAGGCAGTTACAGTTTCAAAGGTCAAGGAGCAAAAACATAGCTTAATAATAATAATAATAATCATAATAATAATAATAATAATAATAATAATAATAATAATAATAATAATAATAATAATAATAATAATAATAATAATAATAATAATAATAATAATAATAATAATCAATAATGATAATAATCATAAAAATAATCATGATAAATGATTATTATTATTTTTTATCATTATTACATATTTTTGTTATTATTATTATTATTATTATTATTATTATTATTATTATTATTATTATTATTATTATTATTATTATTATTATTATTATTATTATTATTATTATTATTATTATTATTATTTTATCATTATCATCATCATTATTATTATTATTATTATTATTATCATGATTATTATTATTAATATCATTATTAATATTATTATTATTATTATTATTATTAACATTATTACTATTATTATTATGATTATTATTATGATTATTATTATGATTATTATTATTATTATTATTATTATTATTATTATTATTATTATTATTATTATTATTATTATTATTATTATTATTATTATTATTATTATTATTATTATTATTTATCATCGTCATCACCATCAGCATCACCACCATCATTATCATTATCATCATCATTATTATCATCATCATGATCATGATGATGATCATCATCATCCCCATTATCATCATCATCATCATCGTCATCATTATCATTATATGCTTATTATTATTATTATTATTATTATTATTATTATTATTATTATTATTATTATTATTATTATTATTATTATTATTATTATTATTATTATTATTATTATTATTATTATTATTATTATTATTATTATTATTATTAATATTATTATTATTATTATTATTATTATTATTATTATTATTATTATTATTATTTAGTATATTATTATTATTATTATTATTATTATTATTATTATTATTATTATTATTATTATTATTATTATTATTATTATTATTATTATTATTATATTATTATGATTATTATTATGATTATTATTATGATTACTATTATTATTATTATTATTATTATTATTATTATTATTATTATTATTATTATTATTATTATTATTATTATTATTATTATTATTATTATTATTATTATTATTATTATTATTATTATTATTATTATTATTATTCTTTCTTTCCTTTCTTTATGAGTTCCCATTCTACCTTTCGATAAATGGGTTCAGATGCCCGAGATGATATTTCTCCAGGATGCCCTGTCCTGGCATTTTCTATTTCCCTCCAAAAATGTTAAATTTCTATGCTTCAATGCCTCTTTTATATCGTCTTCCCACTTTCTCCGAGGCCTCCCTTTTGGTCTTTTACCTTGGGCTTTAGCACTGTATACTGATTTAGCTATTCTATTGTCATTCATTCTGTTAACATGCCCAAACCATCTCAATTGATTTATTTCTATCTTAGTTTTTATGCTATCTGCTTTGGTTTGGTCTCTTATTGTTGTGTTTCTGATTTTGTCTTTTTTAGTTTTCCCTACTACTCTTCTTAGATATTTCATTTCAGCTGCCTGTACTCTACTGTATTCTCTACTGTCTAAGGTCCAGGTTTCATTGTCATATAGGATAGTAGGACAATAAACTGCGTTGTATACTGCCATTTTGATTTTTGTTGACAATTCTTGTTTACCTACAAAGCCTTTCCCAGATGGTTATATATTGGACTTGCCTTTTGGATTCTCTGGCTGATTTCTTCTCATAGTTTTCCCTCTGAGTTAATCATTACTCCTAGGTAATTGTAGCTTTGAACTTGTTCTAAATTCTCCCTACCCAATTTGAGATTTTGTGTTTTAGCTTCCTAGTTACTAGCATTGTTTTGGTTTTCTTTGCATTCGCTCTCACTCCTCTTTTATTTAGTTCATTGTTCATAATGTTGATATTCGACTGAAGGTCACTTTCTGATTTCCCAAACAGAACTAAACCATCGGCAAATGAAAGCATTGATACATTTACTGGTTTGAGCTTCCACATACCTACATTCATTTTCTTCATTTTTGAGGATGCCTTTGAGACTGAATCCAGAAATGTGATAAACAAAAGAGGGCTTAGGATACAACCCTGTCTTACTCCTATATATCTACATCAAATTCTGCAGATATGTTTCCAGCTACTCTCACTGCACATGTTGCTTTATTGTAAAAACTTTTAATGGCTTCTATTAAATTTTGCTCTACATTGTGTTCTTTTGAGGAATGCCATAGTTCGTCCCTCCTCACAGTGTCAAATGCCTTTTCTAGATCTATAAAACACAGGTGCAAGTCAATGTTTCTCTCAAGGAATTTTTCTATTATTTGTCTAATTGTAAATATGTGGTCTTGTACACTTCTTCCTGGTCTAAATCTACTCTGATGCTCTTCAATCTGCTCTTCTACGCTTTTCCTTAATCTCATTTCCAGTATCCTGGCATACACTTTTCCTGGTACGCTAACTAGTGATATCCCTCTATAGTTTGAGCATTCCATAGTTGATCCTTTCTTATGTATTGGTACTACCGTTCCCTTTTTCCAGGCGTCTGGCACCTGTTTGGACTTCCATGCTTGTTGGCATATTGTATGTAGTAGTTTGTCTGCCTCTCTCCCTTGATTTTTAATCATTTCTGGATACACTTGATCTGCTCCTAGGGCTTTTCCTAATTTCACTTTTCTTATAGCTGTTTGGATTTCTTCCATTGAGATATCTACATCTTCAGCTGTCTCATTTCGATGACTTGTTACTCTTAATTTTTTGTCTGTACTCCTTGTTTCATATGTTCTGGAGGGATTATGTAATTGGTGAAAATGTT
>JAXRKP010001307.1:0-5000 GCA_037039925.1 Doris montereyensis | reverse complement strand
CTGTACGTACAATATCAAGACTGAACGTACAATGTCAAGACTGTACATATAATGTCAAGACTGTACGTACAATGTCAAGACTGTATATGTCAATATCAAGACTGAATGTCAATGTCAAGACTGTAATACAATGTCAAGACTGTATGTACAATGTCAAGACTGTACGTACAATGTCAAGACTGTACAATGTCAAGACTGTACGTGCAATGTCAAGACTGTACGTACAATGTCAAGACTGTACGTACAATGTCAAGACTGTACGTACAATGTCAAGACTGTACGTACAATGTCAATATCAAGACTGTACGTACAATATCAAGACTGTACGTACAATGTCAATGTCAAGACTGTCGTACAATGTCAATGTCAAGACTGTACGTACAATGTCAAGACTGTACGTACAATGTCAATGTCAAATGTCACTGTATGTACAATGTCAATGTATCAAGACTGTACGTACAATGTCAATGTCAAGACTGTACGTACAATGTCAATGAAAAGACTGTACGTACAATGTCAATATCAAGACTGTACGTACAATGTCAAGACTGTACGTACAATGTCAAGACTGTAATGTCAAGACTGTATGTCAATGTCAAGACTGTACATACGTCAATGTCAAGACTATCAAGGATATGCAATGTCAATATCAAGACTGTATGTACAATGTCAAGAATGTATGTACAATGTCAAGACTGTATGTACAATGTCAAGACTGTACGTAAGAATGTCAATGTCATTTAATGTCAAGACTGTAATACAATGTCAAGAATGTATAATACAATGTCAAGATAATATATACAATGTCAATAATGATGATGATACAATGTAATCATAATACGTACAATGTCAAGACTATATTCATAATAATAATCAAGACTAACAATGTATAATAATGTCAAGACTGTATAATACAATGTCAAGACTGTATGTACAATGTCAAGACTGTACATACAATGTCAAGACTGTATCATACAATGTCAAGACTGTACGTACAATGTCAAGATGTATCAATGTCAAGACTGTACGTACAATGTCAAGACTGTATGTACAATGTCAAGACTGTATGTACAATGTCAAGACTGTAATGTCAAGACTGTATGTACAATGTCAAGACTGTACGTACAATGTCAAGACTGTATGTACAATGTCAACATTGGTTTTATTAACACTAAGTGGTACGTGTGCTGGTTTTTCAGATCTAAAATCAATGTACACCTCTTTTGGTTTTTTTTCAACATTCAAAATAAGAAAATTTACTTCACACCAATTTACAAAATTGTTTATACATGAACGATAGCCGTCATTTGTCTGTCCAAATTCCCTAATAACCATAATATCGTCAGCAAACTTAAAGAAGGGTGGGGGGGGGCACCTCGATTGGCGAGTTTGGGACCAAACTGTTGACTTTCTGTTCTTTGCATATTCGGATAGAGTGATCATTTATCTACGAGTTTATGGCAAATAAATGTCCATAGAACATAATTTGTTTTGTTACAGAATATTGTGTAGACAGGGTAGGTAAAAAAACAGTCAAAACTTTGACGTAAATTACCGAAACACTGACTGAGAAGATTGGCACTGAAAACCCTTCTAGCGACGGCTAATCGCTAAAGTGGCAACACAGTTCTTTTGCTTGGCTTTCGGGAACACCGCACGTCGATTCGGCCGAGCGCTTTGAACATAAGAGGTGGAGGCCAGCGTCGCGCGTATGTAAACACGCGCACAAATATAGGAACAGAGTAAAAAAAATGATAATTTTGACGGCTGTTTTCACAGCAATGAACATCTAAACCTAGTTTTACAATCCTCTTTACATTAATAACAATGCCAGAGACTGTCGAAAGAGTAAGGGGGCTGCTACAAGAAGGCAACCCATCTGAAGCGTTTGCTCTATGTTCTTTTCTTTTAATTTCACACTAAAATTCTATCTCCCCCGTCGTTTACAGACCGATCATAATCATCATCATCATCATCATCATCATCATCATCATCATCATCATCATCATCATCATCACCATCATCATCATCATTATAATATTATTATTATTATTATTATTATTATATTATCATTATATTATTATTATTACTATATTATTATTAATATTATTATTATTATTATTATTATTATTATTATTATTATTAATATTATTGTTATTATTATTATTATTATATTATTTTTATTATTATTATTATTATTATTATTATTATTATTATTATTATTATTATTATTATTATTATTATTATTATTAATATTATTAATTCTATTACTTTTATTATCATCATCATCATCATCATCATCATCATCATTATCATCATCATCATCATCATCATCATCATCATCATCATCATCATCATCCTCATCATCCCCATCATCCTATTATTATTATAATATTATTATTATTATTATTATTATTATTATTATTGTTATTATTATTATTATTATTATTATATTATTATTACTATATTATTATTATTATTATTATTATTATTATTATTATTATTATTATTATTATTATTATTATTATTATTATTATTATTATTATTATTATTATTATTATTATTATATTATATTATTATTATTATTATTATTATTATTATTATTATTATTATTATTATTATTAATATTATTAATTTTATTATTTTTATTATTATTATCATCATCATCCTCATCATCATCATCATCATCATCATCATCATCATCATCATATTATTATTATTATTATTATATTATTATTATCATTATTATTATTCTTATTATTATTATTAATTTTATTATTTTTATTATCATCACCATCATCATCATCATCATCATCATCATCATCATCATCATATTATTATTATTATATTATTATTATTATTATTATTATTATTATTATTATTATTATTATTATTATTATTATTATTATCATTAATATTATTGTTATTATTATTATGAAAACAAACCAAAAGGAAAATTTTAAAAGTAAATAATGCACAGGTTTTACGTCTGTACCGAAACGTAAACTTTGATCTTTATCATTTCGGTACTAAACCGTGGTACTACCATGACCTCAGATGACGTCAAAGATTAGAATGATAAAATCTGCCCCGTCCGCGCATCCCATTTTTTTTTAGAGAAAGGAATATAGACTTTCACTGGGCTTAAGTTCAATGCAACAGGCATCACCCATGATGTTGTTTTAGTGAGCGAATGGAACAAGTTTTCTTGCCCAACGAAAGACTCGAAATGCCCGAAGTGGGGCTCGAATCAGTACCTCTGGGTCACAGTGCAATGCCTTTTAACTACTCGACCATCTCGCCCCCTCCCCCTAAAGGATGTTTAGAGAGTAAAAAGTAATGGCGCCCTCTCTCTCTCTCTCTCTCTCTCTCTCTCTCTCTCTCTCTCTCTCTCTCTCTCTCTCTCTCTCTCTCTCTCTCTCTCTCTCTCTCTCTCTCTCTCTGTCCATCTATATTTTTGGCATAATTTCCTCAATGAAGAACAGTTTGGCGGTTGACTCACGGCTTTTGCAGCTGTCTCCTGCTATCACACCTAAGCTTGAGGTGGGAAAATGAGAGCAAGGCATGGAAGAAGGAAGGGGAATCTAAATATAGAAATGGTTCGTACTCATTTTACCGTAACGGCGAGACGCGCAAAACAAGGGACAGACAGACGCGCCGCCAAAACAGTTTCCAATGCTAGAAAATACATCAGTCTCCCTCCCCTCGCCCCTTTCCCAGCTTTTAACATTTCTCCCACACCCCTCCCCCCTCCCTGTGCTTTGAAAAAAGAAGATGAAAACCGGGCTCGGGGGATGGGCTTAGAGTGGCAGGCAGCGGGGGCGTGAGATCAGGGTGATTGTAAAGGGAAGGGAAGGGGGAGTGTTGGGGAATGAAGGATGTATATGTTCTTGACTAAACGAAATCTATTAGTAAGTAATAAACTCAAGGGAGATAGAGATGAGTGAATTGATGGATTAAATAGATACGTACAATGACAGAGAGACTGACAGAATGATTGATACATACATACATTTGTGCACATCCAAATTGATAATATGTATTTAGAAAGATGGAAGGTAGAAAAAAGGTAGTTACACAGATTGATGATTAGATAGATGGGAGAAAAAAAGAATAATTGAGAACGTATCACATTATTTTAAACATAGTTATTTAAATCATTTACGGAGCATGAATTTCGTATACGATAGATAGATAGACAGACTGACAGACAAACAGCTAGATATATAGATAGATAGATAGATAGATAGATAGATACATAGGTAGATAGATAGATAGATAGACTGACAGACAGACAGCTAGATAGATCGATAGACAGACAGACAGATAGATCGATAGACAGACAGACAGACAGATAGATAGATAGATAGATAGATAGATAGATAGATAGATAGATAGATAGATCGATAGATTGATAGATAGATAGATAAATAGATAGATAGATAGGTAGATAAATAGATAGATAGATAGATAGATAGATAGATAGATAGGTAGATAGATAGATAGATAAATAGATAGATAGATAGATAAATAGATAGATAGATAAATAGATAGATAGATAAATAGATAGATAGATACATACATATATAGATAGATGAATAGATAGATAGATAGGTAGATAGATAGATATATAGATAGATAGATAGATAGATAGATAGATAGATATATAGACTGACAGACAGACAGCTAGATAGATAGATAGAAAGACAGACAGACAGATGATAGATAGATAGATAAATATATAGATAGATAAATAGATAGATAGATAGATAGATAGATATATAGATATAGATAGATGGATATATAATATATAGATAGATAGATGGAAAGATGGATAGATAGGGTGATATACAGACATAGAGATAGACAGATAGATGGATAGATAGAAGGATGGACAGAATTATAAAAAAATAAAAAAAAAGAGGAAAAGTGGAGATATAACGATAAATTAAACGCTCGTAGATAAAAAGTCAATCCATCCATCCATCCATCCATGTATA